>CABHPR010141518.1:0-22693 GCA_902168415.1 Peromyscus melanophrys
GCCACAGAGCAAATTCCAAGATCACATGAATCTTTCTAAAGAGAAACCAAAGTAAGATGGTGAACACTTGAAATCCCACCACTCAGAAGGTGGAGGCAGGAGGATCATATTTCAGGGCCAACTTCAGCTACACACACACACACACACAGTTGAGTTCAAGGCCAGCCTGGGCTACATGAGATCCCATATCAAAAACTATTAAAGTGACCACAAATGCTGTGACATGGATAAACTCTGTAAATATGTGAGTGGAAAAAAAAACAGAAACAAAAGGCAACAATACATTTATATGGAACCTAATTCCATCTATACAGAATACTCAAAAGAGGCAAGTCCATATACAAGGGAAGTGAAAAAGTTGTTGTCACAGCCTGGGAGGAGAACAAAATAAAAAGTAACTATTAATGGGGAAAGTGTTTCTTTTTAAGGTGATGATCATATCCCTGGTTATACAACCTTATAAATATACTAAAAAACAACCGCTAAACTGGTAATTTTTACATATGTAAATTCCATCTCACTTTCCACAAAGGCACACTTAACAAAAGAAAAGGATATCATAAAAATCTATCTAAGAGCTAAACTGGTGCTGGGAATTTTTAGCATTAAATGTTCACATTAAAAAGGAAGGAAAGCCGGGCGGTGGTGGCTCACGCCTTTAATCCCAGCACTCGGGAGGCAGAGGCAGGCGGATCTCTGTGAGTTCGAGGCCAGCCTGGGCTACCAAGTGAGCTCCAGGAAAGGCGCAAAGCTACACAGAGAAACCTTGTCTCAAAAAACCAAAAAAAAAAAATTACTTATTGCAAAAGATCAGTAAAAATGATAAACCTCTAGCAAGACTAACAGAAGTAAAAGACACAGTTAACTAGTATCAGGAATGAAACAGAAGGGGGAGGGAGGGAGAAGAACAGAGAGAATGAATATGAATAAATGAGAATGAATGAATATAGAATAATTCTTTGAAAAGCATAGATGACCACAACTCATCTAATATGGAATAAATGGGCTGGCAAGATGGCTTTGTTGGTAAAAGCAACATGGGCTAGATAACGCAAAGAACCTTATAAAGATCAAGGAAATTTGCCGGGTTGTGGTGGCTCATGCCTTTAATCCCAGCATTCAGGAGGCAGAGGCAGATGAATCCCTGTGAGTTCAAGGCCAGCCTGGTCTACAGAGTGAGATCCAGGACAGCCAGCACTATTTCATAGAGAAACTTTGTCTTGAAAAAAAATTTTTAAAAAAGATTAAGGAAATTGAATGCCAAATTAAAACTCTCCACAAAATTTTAAGGTCCATGTGATTTCACAAGAGAATGCCATTTATTTATTGTTTTTTGAGCTTCCCCCAACTTTTCAGGTCCATGTGATTTCACAAGAGAAACCCATTTATTTATTTATTTATTTATTTATTTATTTGTTTGTTTGTTTGTTTGTTTGTTTGTTTATTTGTTTATTATTTTTGAGCTGAACAAGGTGGCACATGCCTTTAATCCCAGCAGTTGGGAGGCAGAGGCAAGAAGATCTGTCTGAGTTCAAGGCCAGCCTAATCTACAGAGTGAGACCTTGTCTCAGAAAACAACAAAAAATTTTTTAAATATTTATTTTGTTTTGTTTTTAAATGGAATTTCACCAAGTTGCCCAGGCTGGCCTTGAAAACACAATCCCCCTGTCTCAGTAGACCAAGTACCTGAGTTTCCAGGTGTATTTCACTATGCCCACATTCAATAAGAATATTTCACTATACATTTCAGGAATATTTAATGTTAATCCTGATTAAATAATCAAGAAACATTTAAATTGGGCAGAGATACCTTGTTCATAGGAGACTCAATTAGATTCCAGATATGAACTCTCCCCAGATTGAGACAACAGGGCTATTTTTTTAAATGTACATACTTAGTTCAGGATTTAGCTCAGTAGAACACTTGGCTAGCAAAATACACAAATTCAACTCTACATGAGATCTAAGAATCCTAGAAGTAAAATCCAGGCATGAACTATTAGGAAAGAACATTTCCATCCTGGGTTAGTCAACATTATAGACTAGAACATCAGCCTCACAGTTATTATCCCTAGAGTCATGGTGCTGACTCCATCTACCTGTACACCCAGTTGACATCAACCCAGAACCAAGTGTTCAATCAGCCTCCTCCTGCCTGCTCTGCCATCTGCAGCCTCCACAAGCAACCACACTATCTACTGGCCACCATATCAATTTTCTTGAGGTCTGGTTCTTAAGCTCTCAGCTGATGAGAAAAAGAGATGTCACATCATGAGATCACTAAATTATGGGCAGGATTTGTTGCAGTGCCACTATCTCCCTTTTTCTGTCCTTCCCATCCTCCCCTCTAGAGGGACTCAGGAATGACCTGTAGGAATGAAAAGTGTTTGTCCTTGCTTCACAGAACACTTGTAGCACTTTTCCACCTGGTCACCAAAGAACATCTCGTTCTGATTAGAGGAGCTGCTCCAGCACTCAAAGAGAGTCAGATTAGCATTTGTTGGGCGGATCAGGTAGAAGATCTTCTCACCCTAAAATAAAAAAAAAGATACCATACCAAAGGTTTCAAGAAAACTCCTTCTGGGGGGAAGGGATCTTCCAAAGGACCAAATCTCTTTCCCATGCTCCACAACCACAGCAGTATGCCAAACCTATTTCCCAATTTTTATATCACTTTTTATCTACTGCTGAAATTTTCTTCAAATTTTACAAAACAACCTGAGGGAGGTATTTAAATCAAAACTGTTTAAGTTAGGAGAAATATATACCAAATGCTCTTATTTTAGATGTAATACCAAATGAGAAACGGCCTCTATAGATAAGATCAATACTAATAGTCCTAGAATTTAAGGCCATGTTACTGATGAGAAAAAAATTGAATCTGCCTTTAAAGGCCAGTTACACAGTGTTCCTTCCCACACCTACAGTCAAAGTTATTAAGTTTAAAAGTTCAGTAACTGCCCAAGGACTTCTAGAAGATTACTTTTCACTAGATGATTATCTGTTGGAAGAATATTTTATTTCTTAATTGTGTTTTGCTTGAATAATCATCTGAGAGACAATTTGGTGAAAAAGAACCATACCCTAGCATAAGGATAACTCTGGTAGCTTGGCTAATATATTATAAATTTAAACAGAGAAAATGATGATATGCATTACAAAACTAGATATGTGTACTGTACAACTGGAGAAAACGGACAGCCTTCACAGATTAGCTAATAATAGTATTATATCAATTTCCTGATTTTGATAACTGTTCTGTAATCACTTAAGAGAATACCTCTGTTCTTAAGAACTATATAATGAATTACTAGAGATAAGGAGACACTATCTTAAGGATCTAAGGAGAAACACACTAGAACTACTCCCAAATGTCTCAGGAAAAAATACAGTCACTTCATTTTGTTTGCTTTGGAGAAAGAAAATGAAAGAAAGCACTTGTGAATCTGGATGAGGAACACACAGGAAATCATCTCACTCTTCTTGCATTTTTTCCATGAAAATATTAAAACATGCATCTACATAACAGCATTTTCATTTACATGCTCCAATTCTTCATGATAAACCAATGAGAACAACTAATTGAAGATGTATGATCATTTTGCACAAAGCAAGTTTTCTCTTCCTTCCTCAGCACTTCTGGTAAGACAACTAAATAGAATAAACAGTGGTGAAAACAATCAAAATTATTTAAGAAATTGTTTTCCCAACTGCAAACATCCTTTATAGGCACCATACAGTAATTACAAAATCATAACAACCATGAAAAAGAAAATCATAGAATTATTACTTTGAAAGGAATTCCATTATGTCTGTTTTATCTGTGGTAGCAATTAAGTGACTATATAACTGTCAAAATTCACAAACATATAAATGAATTCTATGGTGCATATATTAAAGTTCGGGGGAGGGAAAACTCATCAAGAATTTCTACAGTTGGGGTTGGGGATTTAGCTCAGTGGTAGAGCGCTTGCCTAGCAAGCTCAAGGCCCTGGGTTCGGTCCTCAGCTCTGGGAAAAAAAAAAAAGACAGAAAAAAAAAAGAATTTCTACAGTAAACATAGACATTTTCATACATACTGGCAGAACAGAAATATTAAAAATTTCTAATATTAGAAATAATAGAAATTAGTTCATTTAAGAAGGTAACAGTTGGGAATATCTTAAGGAATCTACTGTAGTTCAAAAACCTACTTCTGCAATGTTAGAAATACATAGAAAGCAGGGCCTTGCACATGCTAAATAAGCACTCCACCCTTGAGTTATATCCCTAGACCTCAAAAAAGTATTGTTTTAGTGCTGGGGTGCCACCTAGGGCCTTCTTTTTTTTTTTCTTTTTCTTTTCTTTTCTTTTTTTTTTTTTGGTTTTTTGAGACAGAGTTTCTCTGTGTTAACAGCTCTGGCTGTACTGGAACTTATTATGGAGACCAGGCTGACCTCGAACTCACAGAGAGCCGCCTGCCTCTGCCTCTCAAGTGCTGGGATTAAAGGTGTGTGACACCACCGCCTAGCTTGCCTAGAGCCTTCTTATGCATGCCTCCCTCCCCATGTATTTTTTGTTGTTGTTGTTCTTTGTTTTGGTTTGGGTTTTTTCAGACAGTGTCTCATTCTTTAGCTTAAGCTGATCTGAAACTTACCATGTAGCTCAGGCTGACCTCTAACTCATGGCAACCTTCTTGCCTTAACCTTCCAAGTGTTGGAATTATAGGCACAAGCCACCATGCTTACCTTCAAACACTTTTTCCTTAAGCATCAAAACTAGAGGTCTATCTACCAAGTAAGACACCTTGATAGAATTAATTATGTCAAAGTGTTACCCAAATAGAATATGAAAGGCAGATGCGTCTGGCTGCCTCCAGAAGTCATATTCATTCCTACCTTAAGCACATGGTACCAGACTGAGGTCCCACCAAAGTCAATGTGAAAATCTGTGTAACTATCCCGCACACTCATGAGGCAGTACTTCTGCACATTGGGTCTCTCAAAGACACTTTCCTCCGGCCACAAGTTCTCTACCCATGACAACTTGCGAACAATCTTGGGTGTTTCCACAAGGTTTGAAAGCCTAGTAAAGAAGGCAAAAAGGCATGTAAGCTGACAGAAAATTGCAAGTTTAAGCCTGAATAAAATATCCTTGTAGATAAGACAAATAAAAAAATCATTTTCGCTGGACGGTGGTGGCGCACTCCTTTAATCCCAACATTCAGGAGGCAGAGCCAGGAGGATCTCTGTAAGTTCAAGGCCTGCCTGGGCTACAGAGTGAGTTCCAGGAAAGGCTTCAAAGCTACACAGAGAAACCCTGTCTCAAAAAACCAAAAAAAAAATCATTTTCTCCACAGAACCCAAAGGTATATATAACACTTATCCCTATAAGTTTGATCAGTAGACATTTTAAAATTTATTTATTTTTATTTCATGTGCATTGGTGTTTTGCCTGCATGTATATCTGAGTTGTCAGATCCCCTAGAACTGGAGTTATAAACTGTTGTGAGCTGCCATGTGGGTGCTGAGTATTGAACCTGGGTCCTCTGGAAGAGCAGCCAGTGCTCTTAACTGCTAAGCCATCTCTCCATCCCTGATCAGTAGTCTTATTCCACTCAGCTTCCAAAGTCCTAAATCCTAGTTTCAAATCCTTCCCCAGTAGAAAGTGATCACTTCTACTACTAAATTGTCATACCTATCATTTCATTTCCCGTCTACTCATTCAGCACACAGTTTATAACAGTTGTCTAGTCCCTACCTTGATGTCTTCTTTATGAAAAGCCGTTATATTACAGAAACCTCCTAGAGCTCAGTTCCATAAATCTGGCTGTTTTCAATCCCATATAAACTCACAAATCTTTCATAACATTATACTCTCCTCTTTGTTTTGACCTCAGGAAATTCAATGAAAACTCTGCATTCCATCTCTACTAACTATTTAAACAAAGAATTATGCATTCATGTATACAGTACCTATCCATATGCATCCTAGTCCCCCACCTTTATTTTCTGTTTGTTCCAGTTTTCTTCTTTCCCTTTTCTGCATGTCTCAAAGCTATTTCACAGGCTTTCTGGATAAAGTGATATATAAAGCAACTATAGCTTTTAAATACCTTTAGGTTCTTTAATCTTAAAAGCAACAGCAAGCTAGGCGGTGGTGGTGCATGCCTTTAATCCCAGCACTCAGGAGGCAGAGGCAAGTGGATCTCTGTGAGTTCGAGGCCAGCCTTGTCTACAGAGTGAGTTCCAGGACAGCCAGGGCTACACAGAGAAACCCTGTCTCACCCCCTACCCCCAAAAGAAAAGAAAAGAAGGAAACTGGAGAAGAAATTGGCTAAGTTATTATAAAGTTGAATTGATACCCTACAAAGTATATATCACCTGCCTACTTCAAAGGAAGGAACCATTAGAAGGAAACCAAAATATGAATTCAAGTATATCTACAAGTTTTAGACATGTTGTTAGGCTTTTTTGTTACCTTTCCCCTCCTACCTGGTATCAGAGAATTCCAAACTAATGACATTGAGGACTTTTTCCCTCTTTCCACTGTAATAATATTTCACAAAATCACCGAGTTTCATCTTGCAGTCAGCTTGGCGGGCCACATCAATCACATCAATCTCTTTGTCAGAACCTGAAGTAAAGAAATGAGTTCTGTACCAAGTGATCTCAAGGGACAAAAAATTCTTGTTCTCTCACCAACACCTAGAATGGCCTTATACTCAGGAATTCTGTCTTCAGATACTTATGTGTTCAGGGCAGAGAGTAGGAATCTATCAGACCCTCTCAAGATCTGGGTGGAGGCCTGTTAGGGCTCTGGAGCTACCTGACAGAGACTCTCAGATCTGCCATGGGTCTGCTTCTTTATTTCTTCTCTTCCACTCTCCCCACAAACTTATGCTCCAGTAATAAATAGTATGTAAGAACACGTGTCAGAGAAAATATGATCCCTAAAATTTGCCCAGTTAAAAAAAGGGGGAAAACCAACTTAATTTTGTGTAGTCTATTAAAAGAAGAGAATTAATATAACTACATACACACACACACACACACACACACACACACACACACACACACACACACAAAGAAGGAAAAGAGACTAGTATTTTGTCTCTTTGCCTTGCCAAAGAATGACTTTGGGCAAGGCGCTTCATATCATATTCCCAAGATGGTTAGAAAGCAAATATAAAAAGGTGAATTAGAGAAAGTGACTGTAGTCTTTTTGTTTTTGTTTTGTTTGAGACGGGGTCTCTCGATGTAGCCTTGGCTATCCTGGAACTCACTATGGGCTGGTCTCAAATTCACAGAAATCTTACTGCCTCTGCTTTCCGAGTGCTGGAAATAAAGGTAGTATACGCCACCACGCCAAGCGTGACTCAAGTCTTGATGGAAATAGATAATTGTCACAGTTAAAAGGGTCTGTGGGGTCTTACCAACATAGTGTTCCACATCCCTCACAGTGAATGATGGAGAGGGTAGCGTCATCCCCAACCCATCCTTCTTCAAGACGAGGATAGGCACACTGAAACTATTCTCTTCCAGGAATTCCACCGTCAGCTGACTTCCAGTAGGTTTCAGAATCACTTCATCTGAGCTGTGTGGGTGACAGAAGAGAAACCCTGACTTTGAGATTTTGCTCACTAAAGGCCTTAATGGCCTCCTACTCAAGGGGCATAGTCTTCCTGAGGGAGTCTTATATGGGTTGACAATAAATGGCATAAACCTCATACGCCAGGAAAGAAATGACCTCTCCAAAGAAGGAGACAAGGTCACTGACAGAGGTGGGAATATATGGTGAACAGACTACTCTTCTCTGAATAACAAAGGAAACTAGTCAATAGCTTACCTAAGAAGAGATATAACTAACAATTTTGACTCATTTGTTCTAACCCAGAATAGCAACATCCAATTTAAAATGTTAGTGAAAAGAGCAAAGACTGAGTTTTTAAGAAACAGTATATAACCACTTTCTCAATACATGTACTTATAAAATGGGAATTCTTTTTTAAATTTTTCATACAATATATTTTGATCATATTCTTTCCCCTCCTTCAATTTCTAGTCATGATGAAGAAAAGATAGTAGACAGAGGTATAGATTAGTACCAGAGCATTTGCTTAGCTTGCACTGAGTCTATGATTTCAATCTCCAGAACCAAAAACAGAAAATGGAATAGACTATGAAGAAAAAGAAAATGAGTTGTATTGAAACAAATACAGTAAGCTCAGGATCTGTTTCACTCTTTATGTAGTTCTAGATGGCCCAAAAATTAAACTGCAAAAAGTAAAGCCATAAAGGTACTAGGGAAAAAACATTAATAAGACCCAGTTATTACTAAAATGGTTAATAAATTGATCTGCATTAAAAACTAAAATTGTCTGCAAAGAAAGCTGTTATAAATCAGTTAGCTTTCTCCAATGGCGTCTCACTGGGTATATTAACCACACTAAAGGGTAGGCCCCATGCCCAGCAGTAGATGGCCAACACCAAATAAATTCAAAAGTATTTCTGTAGATTTTTTTTGTTTCATATTGCTTTGTTTCTTTTCTTTTTTTGGTCTTGTCTTTTGTTGATTTAATATTTTGTGGTGTTTTTGTGTGTGTGTGAGAGAGAGTGTGTATGTTTCTTGTGGGGTTGTTTGTTTTTGCATTGTATGTTTGTTTTCTCAAGAGAGAGAAAAGAAGGGTACAGAGTTGGGTGGGTGGGGAAGATCTGGTAGGAGTTGGGGGAGGGGAAAAGCATGATTAGAATATGTTGCATGAAAAAATTCTCAATAAAAAATGTGGGAAATGCTTTAGAAAAAAGGAAAATTGTCAATAAAGAGGACTCATAAATAGCTGGGCACTAGCACACGCCTTTAATCCCAGCACTAGGGAGGCAGGGGCAGGCAGACCTCTGAGTTTGAGGCCAGCCTGGTCTACAGAGTGAGTTCCAGGACAGGCAGGGCAACACAGAGAAACCCTGTCTCAAAAAACCAAAACCAAATAAAGTACTCATAAATATACAAAAATCAACCTCTTTCATAATTAAGGTAATAAGTTAAAATAAAAATATTTCACTAAATTTTGATTAGAACAAAAAGTTTAATAGTAAAAAAATTACTGGCCAGGATATAGTAAAATCAGAGCCTTGACAAAAGTTTGTATGTAAAATTGTACAACTTTTATGTAAACAATTGGCAATATTTAAAGATTCTTAAAGCATATCCCTTTTGACTTAACAATTTCAGTTTTACACACTTAAATCTACAACTGTCCTTGTCACATATGCAAACACTTAAGTACAGAGATAGTCACCGAGGCTTCGAATATAGCCCAGTAGTAGAGTACTTGCCTAGCATGCATAAGGCTAGGTTCAATGTTCATCACTGAAAAATAAAGATATTGACTACAGAAGGTTTCTTAATAACAGCAAAATCCTGGAATCAATTTAAATGGCCACCAATAGAAGACTGGTTAAATAAAATGTATATCCATTCAATGAAATGCTAAATGACCATGAATGGGAATAAAGAATATCTGAACATGATTTGTGGATTGATTTCCAAGACATATAATTTAGGTTTAAAAACAGCCAGGCAGTGGTGGCGCACGCCTTTAATCCCAGCACTTGGGAGGCAGAGCCAGGCGGATCTCTGTGAGTTAGAGGCCAGTCTGGTCTACAGAGCAAGATCCAAGACAGGCACCAAAACAACACGGAGAAACCCTGTCTTGAAAAACCAAAAAAAAAGTAATGTGCAAAATATAATGCTTCCATTTGTTTCAAAAAATAAAAAGGACACAGAAACACATACATGTGGACAAAAAGCCTATTTTTGAAAGAATGTAAAAGAAATTAGCTGACACAGGTAGAAGAAAGGATCTGAAGGGTCTGAGGTAGCATTCCTCAGATACTTATAAATTGACTAAGACAAATGCTGTTTCCCAACTACTGCAGATTTTTGTAAATAGGCCATAATGTACTCTAAACATCAAGTGAAACTCTGGCTACTGTTACTTAGAAACTGACCAAAACAGAAGTTCCCACCCATAGGAGATTTTGCAGGGCTCAGAAGATATCTAGACAGGAGGGAAGCACAGTCAGTGGAGAAGCTGAAGGGAAATATGCTCAGCTTCCCATACCCCTGATGCTTAACATTTCTTTGCACAAAGAGTCCTCACCTGTCAAAAGTCCTACCCCGGAGTTCTCGAATAAACATAGAACTCCCAGTCTTCACTGGTTTCCCCTTGTGAGTATCATGCCCTTTGGAAGATCCACGGCGTTTTTTCACTAAACCAGAAAAAGACAAGAGGTCATGAGTTGGCCAGAAGCTAAGCTTCCAAGAACAAAGGTCTCAATACTCAATAGGTTCTTATTTTCTAATCTAAAACCCTAGGAGGCATCTAGAGTTAAAGAGAGACTCTTACACTCAGAAAAGTTCCTGGGGGAAAAGTGTGTGCTTCCTCTAGGCAGTTGCTAAATAGGGAGGGAGATAAAGCCATGCACTTCTGCCCTCTCCGTGCAATAGCTGCAGGCCTGCTGGACTTGCGTAAGTGTCTGCTGTTTCCTAATGAAGACACATCTGAGGCACTTAGGCAAAGGCAATGTGCACAAAGGCAAAGCCCTCAAAAACTACCTTTGATTTGTTTCTCCCCTTGACTACTTCCTGATGAAAGTCTAAAATCTACTTACTAATGGAGGGCCCATGTAAGACCTCACAGTTGGGGCAATGGTACAGGTCGATCTCAGCAGCTTTCTCCTCCTCAACGCCAACACAACTGGAAAAGAAAAAAAATAGCTAAGGTTTATAAGATTTTTACTTTTAAAAGTTCTAGAACAGTGAGTGCTGTATAGTGCATGTGGCTATTTATATTTATATTAAGTAAAATTGGGGGCTGGATAGATGGCTCAGTGGTAAAGAGCACTGGCTGCTCTTCCAGAGGACCTGGGTTTGATTCCTAGCACCCAGATGGCAGTCCACAATCCTAACTCCAGTTCCAGGGGATCTGATTCCCTCTTCTTGTCTCCACCAGCACCAGGCACACGGTGCACAGACAGACATACATGGGGCAAAACACTCATACATATAAAAATAAATATTTTTAAATTATTAAGTAGAATTTAAATGTAGTTCCTCTATCACCCTAGCTATATTTCACCAGCCACATGCAGTTAGTAGCTACCATATTATACAGATTACAAAACATTTTCATCAATGCAAAATTCTACTGGTCTAAAACAATGATGACAAAATGTCATTAAAACTTCATTAGGGCCAGGTGGTGGTGGCGTACACCTTTAATCCCAGTACTCGAGAGACACAGGTAGGCAGATCTCTGAGTTCGAGGCCAGTCTGATCTACAAAGCAAGTTCCAGGACAACCAGAGCTGTTACACCGAGAAACCTTTTTTTGAAAAACAAACAAACAAACAAAAACTTCATTAGGATTCAGAATCGTCAAAGCTGAAAGAAACTAGAACATCTGTATGTGAATGAGCAGAAATATGTAAACCAAATAAGTAATTTTAAATATTACAAATAGCCACATTTAAAAGTAAAAAAAGAGTCCAATGTTCTAGTCCACAGTTGTAATTCTAGCGTTCTGGCATTCTGGAGGCAAAGGCAGGAGGATTATGTGTTTCTGGCTACCCTCAAGTATTAGACCAGCCTGGGCTATATAGGGAAAACATGTCTCAAAATATTAAAAATATGTCTTATTTTAATGACATTTTATCTTGCTTTAGGCCTCAAAAATACTTTCTTTCTTTTTTTTTTTTTCCCAAGACAGGGTTTCTCTGTGTAGCCCTGGCTGTCCTGGAACTCACTCTATAAGCCTGGTTGGAACTCACAGAGATCCACCAATTTAACATTCGTGCAACACCTGTAGCATGCCAAGAAATCAGGACATCGTCAATTTTGTAGAGGTTAGGAGTCAAGCAGATAATGTACATAAAGATCACAGCACAATGGACACACAGACTGGCACAGAGTAAATGATATTACTTTTTGCCAAATCCAGATATCATCCCTCACTAGCCTAAAGCTGTTTGTTGTTTTTTCCCTTCAAGAAACACTTGCCAGGCTTGGTGGTACATGCATTCTGTGGTGGTTTGAATAAGAATGCCCCTCATGGGCTCATATGTTTGGATACAAGTTCCCCAGATGGTGGAACTATTTAGGAAGGATAAGGTGTGGCCTTGTTGGAGGAGGTGTGTCACTGGAGGGCAGGCTTTGAGGTTTCAACAGACTCCTACCATCCCCAGTGTGCTCTCTAACTCCTGCTTAAGGTTCAAGATGTGAGCTCTCAGCTATTTCTGCTTCCATGCCTTCTCTCTGCTAATCCTCTGGAACTGTAGGCACAATTCAATGCTTTCTTTTATAAGTTGCTTTGGTCATGGTGTTTTATCACAGTAATAGAAAAGTAACTAATATGCCAGTAATCTCAGAACTTCAGAGATGTAAGCAGGGGGATCAAGAGACCAGCTTCAGCTAGTTGAAACCCGTTTGAAAACAAAACACAAAAAAGAACCCTCCTTTACTTTCCAAGTTTGACCAAATATGGTTTTTCTACAAGGAAACTATTTTCTCCATACTAGTACCACTCAAAGTCCATAGTCCTATACTGATCTGTGAACTGTTGATTACAGATCTGTGTTAAGTACAGAAAATGAGAATAGGTATCACTTCTCAGCAACCTGGTAGAATGTTTTAATAGCCATTGAATCTAATAATGAAAAAATTGGGTTTGTTATACTGCTTTTTGTTCACATTATTTTTTAGTCATTTTTTTATTTTATAAAATCCATTCATTATAGACTGGAAATAAAGGAAACTATGTCCTTGTTCTTTACCATGGAGTCTAAGGAGCACTGTGCTAAGAGTTCTATCAGATGGAAACCTCATATTCTTCCAGGCGCTGACAAATCAGGGAAGTTCAGTAGATGACCCTTTAACTCTCCAGTGAGATTTTGAGATTACCTCTGCTCTTGTACCTTAGTTTCTTTTCCTGCTGCCATGATAGAATGTCATGAACAAAAACAACTTAAGGACAGAGGTGTTTATTTTAGCTCATAGTTCACAATTCAAGAGGTACATCTCAGTAGGAAAGTCAAGGTAGCAGGTACTTGAAACATCTGGTCACATTGAGTTCACAGTAAGGAAGAAGAAAGCAATGAATGTCTGCTGCTGCTCAGTTCCTTTTCTGTTTTCACAATCTAGAAAAGTGCCACTTATAGAGGGTGGGTCTCCCCACCTCAATTAAAACACAATCAAGATAATTTCCCATAGGCATGCTCCAAGGCCCAACTCCCAGTGATTCTAGATTTCAAGTTAACAACTGACATTAACTATCAGGCCTTGTGTGAGATGATGACTCATTCCTCTTTGAGTTTCATACCATGCAGCCATACCACTTCCTGCTCCTCTTTACTTCCAGTTACCCTTCTCCCCAACACATCCCTTCACTCATTGAAGAACCTGCTCACAGATTTTTCCCCACCACAATCCTTTTCCCTTTCAACATTCTACCTGGTATTAGTATTAATGTGGGGACCCAATTTGCTGGGTTCACTCTCATGACCATCCTCCAGACTTTGTCCAGCAATTGTTTCACTTCTAGAATATGAAATACATACACCATTTCTTTGATCGTAAGTATATCCATCCAGCTCTCACTACACCTGTTCTTTGCTCTCAAAAAACCCTAGCTGCTCCTACTTTCACCCAGTCTTCGTTTTGTTGTTGTTGTTGTTTGAAACAAGGTCTCACTGTGTAGTCCTGGCTGGCCTGAAACTCAAAGATCTAACTGTTTCTGCCTCCTGGCACCAGGATTAAAGGCCTGTGCCACCACACTACACATTCTTTTTTAAACTTTATGCTCTGTTTTCAGACAAGGTCTTACTGTGTAGCTTAGGCTGACCTTGAACTCATAATCCTCCTGAATAATGGGATTATAGGCAAGCAAGCATTGGGATTACAGGCCTATGGCACCAAACCCCTGCCAAATCCACCTATTCTTGACTTCAACCTATTTACTATCTAGTTTAATTCCAGCATTCTCCAATTGCCCTACTGCCTTTCATCACATTTCCAAACCTATCCCTAGCTCAATCCCTATCTAACACTAGACTACTGGGTGCGCTGCAGAAAAAACAATCACCCATTGGACTGGAGGCAAAATAAATTCACTAAAATGTGTAGATTATATTGCCTGATAATCCTCCTACAATTTCCCACTTAGCTCTTTCCTTCCCACAATCCACAGTAAACTTCAAATCTTTGATCCCACTATCTCTCCCTTCTCTCCATGCAAATGATTTACTTCCTTCTTGGAAAAAAAAACAGAAATGAAATAATCAGACAAGAACTAACTTGACTTTCTAGTACCAACTCTACGTCCTTCACCCATCCTTTCCTCCTATTACAACGGAAGTACTATCTTTCTTTCCTCCTAAAGTCAGTGTTTGCAGCTAGGTCACATATTTTTTTACTTTCTCAATTAATTGTCCCTTCTTTTTAAAGTATCTTCAATCTCTCGCCCTGTTTCTTTCTCTTCCTTCTTTACTATTGTAAACAAGCACTTCCTTCTTTACCATTTAAACAAGTACACTGACCTTAATGACAACAAAAAATCCTCATTTCTCTACTTTTCTTTCATCCCCTCTTGTCTGCTCCTCTCTGACAGTTCAAAGCCAAACACCTTTCTACACTTACATAGCTCAAAACGACCATTCTTTTTTTTTTGGTTTTTCGAGACAGGGTTTCTCTGTGTAGCTTTGCGCCTTTCCTGGAACTTGCTTTGTAGACCAGGCTGGCCTCGAACTCACAGAGATCCGCCTGGCTCTGCCTCCCGAGTGCTGGGATTAAAGGCGTGCACCACCACCGACTGGTTTTGAATAGGTAACAGTTAAATATAGTACAAAACTCAAAAGATCAGCTCTAGATCCTAATTCTTTAACTATCAGTTGTGTTCTTCTGCCATTCTTATTGTTTGCTGTCCTAATACAGGTTGTTATGATCTCTAACTAGAATTATTGTCCTCCTCATCCAGCTAGATTCCAAGCCTCTACTCTGTCTCCACACAAAATGATTCTACACACTAAAACAATAATTTTTTAAAAAAAACAAGCGTGGATTAGAGAGATGGCTCAGCAATTAAGAGTGCTTACTGCTTTTGCAAAGGATCCAGAAACTCCAGTTCCAGGAGATTCAACACCCTATTCTGACATCCTCAGGCTGCTGCACACATAAGGTGTACGTACACATACTTAGGCATACAAAAACACATAAAATTAATTAATTAAATAAAAACACAAATGTGACCTTATTGTCTCATACCTAAAACCCGTGAAAAGCTCCTTATTCTCCTTTTTTGTTAACTTTTTTAAAGTTTTATGTATATATGTGTATGTGTTGGAGGCTGCCCTTGGAAGCCAGAAGAGGGTGTTGGAACCCCTGAAGCTGAAGTTACAAGTAGTTACATGGGTGCTGGAATTTGAACTCAGGTCCTCTGGAATAGCAGCAGCAAGTGCTCTTAGTTGCTGAGCCATCTCTCTAGTCTCTCCCTATCAAAGAACAAATTGACTAAGCCTATCAATAGTGGCACACGTCTTTAATCCCAGCACTCCCGAGGCAAAGGCTGGTGGATCCCTATGTTTTTGAGAACAGACTGGTCTACAAAATGAGTTCCAGGAGATCCAGAGCTGTTACACAAAAGAAACCCTGTCTCAAAAAAAAAAAAGGAATTGAACATAGCCTAAAAAAGGCCTTGCCTCTCTGGTCTCACCTTTTATCCCTCACACATAGCACCAGTTATATAAATGAAAATGCTTACTGCAAATGAAAAGCAAGTATTCCTTCTTCAGAAATATAAAAAAAGGAGCTTTTTCCTTTCTGCAGTCACTCAGGTTACCATGGTGTGATGATTTGAATCCATGTTCCTGGGCATCTGAAGACTTAGTCCACAGCTGGTTACACTGTTTGGGTAGGCTTAAGAGGTGTGGTCTGGCTGGAGAAAGTATGTCACTGGGGTGGGCTCTGAGGTTTCAAAAGCCATGTGCTTTCTCTGCTTGCTGCTGTTCCTGCTGCCAGGGGTGGTGTTTTCTTCCATGCCTCCCTATCATGATGGTAATGGACTCTTATCTCTCTGAAACCATAAACTCAAAATAAATCCTTCCTTCTATAAGTTGCTTCAGTCATGGTATGGTGTTTTATCACAGAAATAGAAAAGTAACTAATACACATGAATTTCTTCAGTTGTTATTGTTTCTTTTGTGGCTGGGGAATGAACCCAGGGCCAAACATGCTAGGCAAGTGCCCTGTCATTTAGTTAAAACTCTAGCTCTATTTCTACTTTTTGAGATAAGGTCTCAAGCCCAGCACAGTGGTGCATGTCTTTAATCCCAGCACTTAGGAGACAGCGGCAGTTGGATCTCTATGAGTTCAAGGCCAAGCTGGTCTACATAGTGAGTTCCAGAACAGCCACAGCTACATATAGTGAGACCCTGGCTGAAAACAAACAAACAAAAATCCTACTTGAGATAGGGTCTTACTAAGCTGTCTTGGTGATTCTCCTGCCTCAGCTTCCTGAGTAGCTATAATGACTATTTTAGTTAGGGTTTCTATTGTTGAGAAGAAACACCATGACCAAAAAGCAAGTTGTGGAGGAAAGGATTTATTTTGTTCACACTTCCACGTTGCTGTTCATCACTGAAGGAAGTCAGGACAGGAACTCAAGCAGGGCAGGCTCCTGGAGGAAGGAGCTGATGCAGAGGCCACGGAGGGGAGCTGCTTACTAGCTTGTTTCGCCTGGCTTGCTCAGCCTGCTTTCTTATAGAACCCAGGACCACCAGCCCTGGGAGGGCACCATCCACAATGTGTTAGGCCCTCCCCCATTGATCATTAATTAAGAAAATACCTTATAGCTGGATCTCAAGGAGGCATTTCCTCAAATGAGGCTCCTTCCTCTCTGATGACTCTAGCTTGTGTCAAGTTGACACACAAAACCAGCCAATGACAGACCTAGGCTTGTCAATATAAGATTTTTCTATCTCATTCTCCTGGGGGTGAGGGTACAGCACTCAGTAAGTACACAAAAGCACATGCTCTGGACCCTGAATTTCTCCACATCTCTACCTAGGGACAGGGTCCCAGGCAATTAGCCAAGAACCTACTCAGGGAGACAAGAAGGAAGAGGTAGAACCACAGAACTCAAGGTTCTAAGTTCTCAGCACACATCCCACTGATGTCACATACAAATATTCAAAAGTAAAATATATTAAGACTTTTGGGACAACAGAAGCATTGCATTTAACCTAAACTGTGGAGCTCCATGTGACAACAGCATTCACATGCTCATGAAGCCACTCTTAACCTAAAAAAGGGCTGGGGATGTGGCTTAGAGGTTGAATACTTGCCTAACATGAGTGAGGCCATTAAGTGTTAGATCTCTAGCACCACAAAAAATGAGCAAAAGGTTCTTAGTGCCAGCCCATGATGCTCTCTACTGTTCTTTCTCTTCTATACTACTGACACTCCCCCACAAATACTACCTATTTCAGCTCTACCTATGCTGACCCACAACAAATGTTCACTTGCCATTTGTGCTTACTACATTTAGCACATAGAAATTCTGGTATTCACCAGAAGTCCTCAGCTCCTCCATCTCCCAGTCTCGCTTCATTTACTTACTATCCAGCTAATTCAGCAAACATGCAATGGGCTAGATAACTCCTCAGACAAGGAAGGCAGATAAACCAAAATTAAGCTTAGATGCACTGTCTCATTATCACTGGTGCCAAGGATAATAAATGTTGTATTGCTCTGGATAGCTTCCTTAGTAAAGAGAATTATTATAGTATGGGGCATTGAAATTAAGTTGGGCTCACTATAGGCACTCAACAAATAAGTAAATGAGTAAATAAATGAGTAAATGAACACATAAAGAAACATTAATTGTATACAGACACCTGTAGAATGATCATTCTACAGGGAAAGATACAGGTAGTGTCAGAACAGTTTCATTAAGTGCTACAAAGTAAGTAAAACAGAACAATGATTGCTAAGTGGATGAATAAATTTAAAGCCTACATAAAAGTAACTGTGAAGAAAAGTGAGCCATGGACTTTAAATATATTATATTTAATCTCTATAACAAATCAGGGACATGATGTACAGCACTGAGACACTAAAACACAGAGGTTAAAAAATACAAAGATATGGGAGCCAAACTATCTGGGTTTGAATTTCACCTCTTCCACATACAGCTGTGTGAACATAGGCATTTTATATAAATTCTTTGTGCTCCAATTTCTATACCTGTGAAACAGAAAAATTAGTAATAACCACCTTATAGAGTTGTTGCAAGGATTCAATGAACTTAAATAAAGTACTCAAGTGCCAAAACATGATAAATATTATCTATAACAGATGGGAAATATGAATCAATTACAAAACTATTTAAATAGCAGAACAATATACAATTTTTGGTCTTCATGAGTCTATAATATCTAACCAAGTATATAGCTAGAATGAGGTAGTTAGAAGAACTAAATGCTACAAGAACACAAAATCAGGCACTTGATTGTTTTATCCAGGACTATGGAGCCAAGTGGGACTCAAAGGTCAGAGGTACCAAAACAGTGGCAAGTTTTGCTCAAGATTCTATCTAGTTTCCTATCTACTTAGCCTCTGCTCTCTGAAGATGCCCAAGGAGCCAGGTCTTGTAACCAACCTGTACCTTGGGAAATCAATACCTTCATCCATAAATGAAGAAGGGAAAGAACATATTTTACCTTCCTTCATTTAAAAAAATCCAGTTAATTTTTGGTTTCTTGAAACAACCTTTATCAGCTAGAACAGAATCTACAAAACCAGAAGCAAAGGCACTCGTAGTTCCCACCACTGGCTCCACTGCCTCCAGGCACAAAGGACTTGGAGCAGTGCAAAAGAAACTAAACAATCTCCATGTACCTGAGAAGTTTCTGCTCTGTTGGTTTAGTACCTGGCACACGAGTTTGTCATTTAAAAGAACTCACTAAATTCCAGAATAATTTGATATTACAGACAAAACAGGTCATTCTCTATATCTCTTGTGAGCTTCTCAGTCACTGTCCCATTACTCTATTCCCATTTATATTAAAACTCCTGAAAATCAAGTCATTCCTGACCTCTTTCTTTCACAATCCCAATCCAATCTATCGGGAAATCCTGTATAGTCAAAATAAAACCACTTCATCAACACAGACTCTGGCCTAAGTCACCATTTTCTAACCAGACTGGTATTTCTCAAGGTTTTCTTTTTTTTTTTTTGAGACAGCATCTCATGTATACCAGGCTGGCCTTGAACTCACTATGTAGCAAGGATGACCCTGAATTTCTGATCCTCTTGCTTCTACATCCTATGTGTTGGTATTACAGACATGTATAACCATGGCAGCTTTATTCAATGCTGGGATCCAAACCTAGCTTCACAAATACTAGGTTAACTCTACCAACTGAGTTACACCCCCAACTCATGCTTCTCAATTTTTAAGCAACATTAGAAACATCTAGAGGGTCTGTTAAAATACAGAAACAAGCCGGGCGGTGGTGGCTCACGCCTTTAATCCCAGCACTTGGGAGGCAGAGCCAGGCGGATCTCTGTGAGTTCGAGGCCAGCCTGGGCTACAGAGTGAGTTCCAGGAAAGGCGCAAAGCTACACAGAGAAACCCTGTCTTGAAAAACCACAAAAAAATACAGAAACAAGAATTATGGCACTCTGATGTGGTTCTCAATGAACCTAGAACACATATTTAAGATGAATTACGCTATACACAAGGAAATGTAAAGGAACTTAAAGAGAAAATTTTACTCCTCATTCAGAATATATATATATATATATACTGTCTACAGCAAGAAGTGAAATAAGTATAGAGACACATTCACATATACTACAGAAAAAAAATATAAAAAATACGGAATTATAAAACAGGTATAAGTAACCCACAGAAAGACAGGAGAATGTAAACAGAGGCATACAGATCAGAGGAAAGGCTGAGGATACAGTTCAGTTGGCATCATGCTTGCCTAGCACACACAAAGCCCTGGGTTCAATCCCCAGCACTGAATAAAACCAGGTATGTTGCTGGGCATGGTGGCACATGCCTTTAATCCCAGCACTCACTCTGTGAGTTCGAGGCCAGCCTAGTCTACATAGTGAGTTCCAGTACAGCCAGGACTGCTTCACAGAGAAACCCCATCTCAAAACAAACAAACAAACAAACAAAACAAAAACAAAATCCCATTTTATGTAAGTGTAGACTGAAAGAAAAGAGTGTTTGCCTGGCATTGCCTGGGTTTGAGCAATGCAAAAAGAAAAGGGGGTAAAAATACATACAACATCAGCTGGGCAATGGTGGCACACGCCTTTAATCCCAGCACTCGGGAGGCAGAGCCAGGCGGATCTCTGTGAGTTCGAAAGGCCAGCCTTGGCTACAGAGTGAGATCCAGGACAGGCACCAAAACTACACAGAGAAACCCTGAGTGGGTATATTAACATCAGGTAAAGACCAATGAAAAGAGACCAGCAAGATTGGTCAGTGGGTAAGTGTTTGCCATGCAAGCCTGACAACCTGAGTTTGATCTCTAGATTCAATGTAAAAAGCGGGTTTAAAGTTGTACACCTCTGTAATTCCAGCAGTCTCTCCTACAAGGAGATGAGGTGGGGATGGGAGAATTGCCTGGAAGTTCACAGGCTAGCTAGCCCAGAGTACACAGCAAGGCAGAAACAAGAAAGACCCTGCCTCAACATGACTGAAGGAGAGAACTGTCTTTTGAAAGTTGTCCCCTGTCCCCCACATATGTGCATAGCACATGTACATCCTCACTATTACACATACATCAAAATATACATACACAAATAATAATAAAAGTTAAATTTTAAAAAGGGAGGGACAAAAAAGAGGATTGGCAAGCAGGTAAGCAGGGTAAAGGTGTTTGCTCTGCAAGCCTGATGACCTGAGTTTGATCCTAGGGACCCACATAGTGGAAAGAGAAAATTGGCTTCAGCAAGTTGTTCTTTGACCTCCACATGAGCACCATGGCACATACATGCACAAATGCTCACATAAGGAAGAGAAAGAAGAGGGATGGAGAGGAGGTAGGCAGTGGGGAAGGAAAGCACACCTTTATTCCCAGCACTTGGGAGGCACAGACAGGGTCAACCTAGTCTACAGAGCGAGTTCCAAGACATTCAGGGCTACACAGAGAAACCCTGTCTCAAAAAATTGCTGTCTAAATAACTATGTCCGTGCCTATAGAATATTACTGCTCTCGAGGTTTAGCAAAAGCAACTTTTCTTACAGATTGTGATGGCTTTAATGCCTTTAATGCTTTTAATCTCAGTAAGTGGGAGGCAGAGACAGGTGAATAGCTGCTTGAGGTCAGCCAAGGCTATATAGTTAGAAAACAAACAAACAGCCATGCATAGTGGCACATGCCTTTGATCCCAACACTCAAGAAGCAGAGCCGGGCGGTGGCGGCGCACACCTTTAATCCCAGCACTCGGGAGGCAGAGACAGGCGGATCTCTGTGAGTTCGAGGCCAGCCTGGGCTACCAAGTGAGTTCCAGGAAAGACGCAAAGCTACACAGAGAAGCCCTGTCTCGAAAAACCAAAAAAAAAAAAAAAAGAAGAAGAAGAAGAAGCAAAGGCAGGCAGATCTCCTGTGAGTTCAAAGTCAGCCTGGTCTACATAAGTGAGTTCAGGGACAACCAGAGCTACATAGAGAGATGCTGTGGGGGGGAGGGGGGGGGAAAGAAAAAAGAAAAAGAAAAAAAGTTTCTCTTTGTAGTGGTTAATGCAGAATCACAACTGGTCAAAGAACAAAGAATAAATGATTATTTACTGTCCAAAAATAGAACATCTACATGCACTCCCTCCAAGGCTCCTGGAACATCTTGGAAGAAGAAACAGAAAAATGTAAGAAGCAGAGGAAGGTGGGGGAGCAGTTCAGAACACTGAGTTCTGGCATGATGTGGCTGTTAAACTCGTGAATGCACAGCATCTGATTACCTGTAGATTTGCCCAAGATTGGGCCTGCTAACATTCTGTCCTGGAAAAGGGGGGGGGCGGTTCATAAGGTTCCAACTGTCCCTGAGGCAGTTAATGTTGATAGGGAAGAGGGAAACATCTTCTTCAGTGGTACAGCCACTGGTAAGTTGCTCATGTTCTGGTAAGTAATCCTGTGCTTAAGTAAGCAACCTTAAATTCAATGGGTTATTTAAAAAAACACATAAAAGTAGAAGAAAGAAGTCATGGGTGAAGAGTATGATAAAATACATATATGAATAGGTCTGCTGGTGATGTGGCCCAACGGGTAAAAGTACTTGCCATTTAAGACCCAAATTCAATCCCTGGAACCCACATAAAAAATCCAGATGCACTGGTGCCCATCTGTAACCCAGTACTCCTACAAGGAGATGGAAAGTGGAAACAGGGGGGTTGTCCAGAAGATCACAGACCAGCTAGCCTGGAGTAGCTGTGCAGCAGAAACAAGGGACCCTGCCTCAACAAGGCGGAAGCAGAGAACTGAGTCCTGAAAAGTTGTACTTTGCCCTCCACATGTGCTGTGGTTCATGTGCAACTCCACATACTCACACACACACATACATACATATATACACATACTAAACACATATTTTTAAAAAAAACATCAGCTGGGCGGTGATGGAACACGCCTTTAATCTCAGCACCTGG
>CABHPR010141520.1:0-12686 GCA_902168415.1 Peromyscus melanophrys
GAGAGAGAGAGAGAGAGAGAGAGAGAGAGAGAGAGATATTGATTCAAAATGGGAGCAGGACTTAATGGGAGAGAGAGTCTGTTGACAACTTTGAAGCCATAGTAGGTTCCATGGTAAATGGTCCCTGGGGGGTGGGGCTGCCTGGTCTGGTATCTCTCCCCCGCCGTGGCACAAGAGCCCTACAGCTGCTCTCTTGGGAGCAAAGTCTGATTAACACAGCTCTAATGGTGTCACTTCCATGCTCAACCACCTTCCAAGGATTCTATTAGCTTGGCATTCAAAATTCTCCAGGATTTAACTCAAACCTGCCTTTCTCATAATTTCCATCATTCTTAAACGTGTATCTTGTCTGCCTCCTGAGTGATTTTTGAATTGATCTTTAAAAATGCTTCTTTCAAACTGTTATTGCTTTTGCAGGTTCCTTTCCCACCTGTGACTCTTCCCTGCAGCTCACAGCTTTGCCACGTGCACCTACTGTTACCTTTCCTTCCGATCTTCTGTCCTTCCAAGGCCCTGCAGCTGGATAATCTCATACCTTGGACTCCTCTAAACTAGCTGCTCAGCTTGTTGAATTGCCAAGGGGAAATGTGGTTCCAGAGACAAATTGTGAGTGCCCAGAGCAATTGTAAATTGTCCATTTTATCTGCCTGAAGCTCTCATTCCCACCACCATTTTATTCAGCCCCAGGCTTAAATGTTGGGATTGAATTGCGCACCCTCATCCCAAAGAAAAGGGACCCAGAGTCCATTTTCAGAGTCAAGACCCATTTATTTATTTATTTATTTTATTCACTTTATTTATTTACTTTGCTCACAATATTAACCAGTCTCTTGTGTCTGCAGGACTGTGACCCTAACATTTGTGTCTTTTGAGAATGGGTTTTCCTCTGCTAACTCTTTCCTCCACTCTTCTCTTTCAACTTCTCTTTCCTCCACCCTAGACAGTAGTTGACACTTCAAAAAATTATTCCTTCTCAAAACAAAAGAAGCCAGGGGTGAAGGCATATCTCTGTCATCACAGACCTTGGTCGGCCTCTGGGATTTACAGTGAGTTTGAATTAGCCAGTGTTACACTGGATACTGGATACTATTGTAAGCGACCGAAACTATATATATATATATATATATATATAACAATATATATTAAGAAACTACAATATATATATTACAATATATATTAAGAAACTACAATATATATATATTAAGAGGAGGAGGAGGAAAGGGATTGGGGAGGCAACAACAAAATAAGAAGTCATTAACGACTGGCATGGTGGTGCACTCTTGTAATCCCAGCATTTGGGAGGTGAAAGCAGGAGGGTCAGGAGTTCAAGGTCATCCTCAACTACACCGTGAGTTCGAGGTCAGCCTGGCTTACAGGAGACCCGGGTCTCAAAAAAAAAAAAAAAGAAAAAAAAAAAGCAAGTAAATATGAAAAGAAAACTTCACGGGTTAGCCTTCAAATCAGCAAGTGGGACCAGAGCGGTCCCCCGTTAAATCCCCGTGAGTTGAAGACTTCCGTTTGCTCCCAGGCTAGCCTTTCTCCCCGCACTTGGCCTTCACCTCCCTGTCAGGGGCTTTCAGGCCGGGCTTGAGTGACATAACAACTTTCGGCCCCCCCTGCCCCGTGTCTTGGTACGGCCCGTCCGGCGTCCGGCTTCCCACCCCCCCTCGCTTTCTCCTCAGGTTGGTTCAGCCCCCGTGTACTCAGGGGTGGTGCTTAGCCGGCGCCAGACCGACCCTCGACTTCGGAGAGGCAGTGCTGTTCCTCTGGGCGCTTCCTCGGCCGCCTCGGCTGCCTCAGCTTCCTCAGGGACCGCTGACCCTGGTATATGCCCCAGCTCTGACCCCGCTCGAGAGATGTCGACCCCGGCCCGGCGGCGCCTCATGAGGGACTTCAAGAGGTAACCCCCCGTCAGTTAGGGAGAGGCGGTTAGGGGGCTGCCTGCCGGGGCACAGGGCGGATCCCGAATTCGGGGCGGCTCGGGGTGTGGTGATGGGGGGCCGGCGGCGAGGCGCGGGACTCAGGGGAGCCGCTGTGTGTCTCTGAAGGTTACAAGAGGACCCCCCGGCCGGAGTGAGCGGGGCTCCGTCCGAGAACAACATAATGGTTTGGAACGCGGTCATTTTTGGGTGAGTCTGCGCCCCGGCCGCTGCCGAGGACCCAGGGACCGGGGCCGGCCCCTCGACGAGCCGCGGGGGGGTGGTGGGAAGGGGAAGAAATTTGGGGTGGTTCGGGCCTAGGCGCCTCCCCGGAGCCTCTGCCTCGATTAGCTCCGTTCCCGCTGCCAGGGGAACCGTTTGGGGTTCTAGGGGGGCGGGGTGGGGAGGGGTGGCGGCCGACGCGGCGACGGCCTGCGCTGCCTCCGGAACCCCAAACGGCCGGCCGGCCCGGAGTGGCTTTGCCAGCACAGACAGCCGTGGCAGCGGGGAGGCAGGCATGGGAGCCCTTGACAGAGCCGCCTCCTCAGGGGCGCCAGGAAGAAGGGGACCCCCTCAGCGGGTACTAACTGGGTTCTGTTTTTGTTTCTCTCTGTGGCAGGCCTGAAGGGACCCCATTTGAGGATGGTAAGAGTTTCTTTACCCACCTTTCAGGAGCCTGCTCATCGGGGGAAGGGGTTCCCTGTCATCAGCAAGCCTGCCCTGCTTAAAGAACCTGCTTTGCCTTGCCTCCTCTGCCTGCTAAAGGCTTGAGTGAAATCCAGTGTGTGGCGGGTTCTGGATAGGCTTAGGCTTAACCAGAACCGCACCTTTTTCGGTCGTTTTCCCCCGTTTAAAACATTCTGGGTAAAAGTCACTTTGTAAAAGAAGTGCCACAGCGCTAGTATTAAGGAGTGTGGGGGTTTGAGCAGCGAGCCTGCTAACTTCAGCCCCCACGGAGATAAATCAGTGTGAAACCAGTCCACCAGAGACCATCTGGTCCAGTATTCATTCCATCCCAAGGGCAAGAATTGTGTTCAGCGGTAGTGTGTGCTTTGTTGAGTGCTGAATGGATGCAAGATTCTCTGACACACAGTTACCTGGCTTCTTCAAATCGACATAGAAGACACATCAGCCTTACTGCCTTAAAGATGCCTAATTTCAGTATAATGTTGTTCCTTGATTTTAAATTCCTTTACAGTGTGTGCTTTCATTGGGATCCTCTAGTCAGTAATCTCAAAGCAGCTTCAGAATTGAGGTTTGCCTTACAGCAGTACCCCTTTGGCGAGTGTCCAGCCTACTTGAATGCTGAGTTTGTATCAAGAGGTGTATAACTTTTAAACAATTTAGGGTTAACTTTTAAAACACACTAATTGCTCTTCAAAAACTTTATATTTTTGAATGCCGCCATGGTGCCTTATGCTTTTAATTCCTGCATTTGGAAGGCAGAGGAGGAGGCGGCAGGTAGATCGCTGTGAATTTGACACTAGTCTAGTCTACATAGTTTCAGGCCAGCCAGAGATACATAGTGAAACTTTGTCTCAAAAAATAAAACAACAAAGAAAAAACCCTTTCTATTTTGACATAGTTACAGATTCCTGTGCAGTTGAAATACCACAAGAAGTCCTTGTGAACTCTCCCACGTACCCTCCCTTATTTGGTTATCTCCTGAATGACTATACTACAATATCATGATCAGAATTGACAGTGATAGAGTTTTATAGGCAGACAGTTGTGTGTGTGTGTGTTCAGTTTTTGGGTCTTTTAAGGTTTAATTCATTTAAAGGATGATTAAAACTATTTGAGTTCATGAAATTCTTTAGTATATGGGGTACTTAAAAATAATCTTTCTGTAATTTTTTCCTCAATGATTTATGTTTCTTTAGTAACATGTGCATGTGCACACACACACATAGACATACACACCCTTCAGTTTAAAGGTGACAACCAAAACATTTCATTTTTTTTTCCAAGACAGAGTTTCCCTGTGTAGCCCTAACTGTCCTGGAACTTGATCTGTAGACCAGGTTGGCCTCGAACTCAGAGATCCCTCTGCCTCCTGAGCGCTGGGATTTAAAGGTGTGCACCACCACTGCCTGGCCCAATACATTTCTAAAACTACTTCATATATATGCTGCTGAGACAGATTGCTTTTTGTTACTAGCAGTAACAAAATGCTGTGAAGTAAGTCAAGTTCACCCCATTCTATAATTTGTCTCAAATACCCAGACCCCCTTAGGAAACCATGGTAGCTACGAGAGTACTTTTAGCTTTCTCTTGACCTCACTTACTAGGTAACTGCTGCTGTTCCATGCTGCAATAAAAAGAAAGAGATGACATAGGAGAGGGTGATTCTAGGGCATACTACTTTGATGAATTTAATGGAAGAGCTAGCCAGACTTTTCTTTACTAGATTGGTAGAGTTTGTTGTTGTTGTTTGTTTCATTTTGTATGTGTAGCTCTGGCATCCTGGAACTCATTCTGTAGACCAGGCTGGCTTTGAACTAACAGAGATCTGCCTGCGTCTGCCTCCTGAGTACTGGGATCAAAGGCTGATCTAGTTCTTTATATATAAGCTTTATGTGTAGACCAGTGGTCCTCAGCCTTCCTAATGCTTCAACCTTTTAATATAGTTCTTCATGTTGTGGTGTCCCCAACCAAAAATTATTTTTGTTACTACTTCATAACTGTAATTTTGCCACTATAATGAATCATAATGTAAATATCTGTATTTTCTGATGGTCTCAGGTGAACCCTGTGCAAGGGTCATTTGATTCCCCCCAAAGGGGCCATGACCCACAGGTTGAGAACCACTGGTGTAGTAGGATTTATTTTCATTGCCCCCTCCCGCCCAATTTTCCTCAGAAATTTTTTATCCTAGGCATAGCTTATTAATAATAGCACATCATTTTGCTAGAGACTGACTACTTAAAATTACAAGGGTGCTCCTGATGTTTAAAGTAGTAGAATTAAAAAGGTACTTGTGGACTCCATTATCTACCTGGACTGTTGCCTTTGACATTACTGGCTTTGTTTTTGATGGTGCATAGTTATCTCTAACCTGGCATGGCTGAAAGGAGTTAAGCTAAATGACAGTACCCATCTCTGATTCTTTCAAACAGTCTAATATACATGGATGCTTCCTCGAGTGTTTAGAGCTCTGACTGGCAAAAACAATTCTGACCTTTTTTTCATTACTCTTAATTACATTTGGAGAATTTATAATTAGGGAAGAGATTTGATAAACGATAGCTGATTTTGCTGTTTTCAATGTGTTTCCAAATTAAAAGCCCTCACACAACTTTTGTTTATTCCTTGGTAGATGTTTCTGAACCAGGTCCTAGTTAAAAAGAGGAAATCCTGAGAAAAGGATTTCTTAAAGGCAGTTTGCTTTACCTTCATATATTTAAAATGAGGTGGACATGTTCTGGAAAACTTGCACTACCAGAATATTGTAAGGAAATACTTGGTTGAAATATCTTTATATATAAGCTAAATACAAAAGTTGTGGGATATATTCTTTATCACATCCCAAATTATTAAGAGTGAGATAACTGCAGGTACTTTTTATGGTATATGTGACCTTAAGAATTTCAGTGTGTTTATCTTTTTAAAAAGTTCCCTCTTGAAGTCCACTAAGAGTGATAAAGAATTTTCTTTCAGTCATCAAAAAAAATTTTAAGTACATATAATTTTGCTTTTTCCTCCAGGCTCCTAAGTTAGTAGTCAAATGACAAGAAACATGAGCAGAAAAGTTTTTCTTTGACTAACAGGATTTTCTTTCTTTCTTTCTTTCTTTCTTTTTCTTTCTTTCTTTCTCTCTCTCTTTCCCTTTCTTTTTTTTTTTTTTTTCTTTCTCTCTCTCTCTCTCTCTCTCTGATTTGTTTTTGTTTTGTGGTGTTTGTTGTTTTTGAGACAGGGTCTCTTGTAGTCTAGGCTGGCCTCAAATTAAATATGTGGCTGAGGATGACCAGAGGAACCGAAGAAGTTCCTGATCCTCTTGTCTCCCCCTCCCAAGTGCTAGGACTAGAGGTGTTTGTGCCATATAGGCCATCAGGCCTGATTCTTCGAATTTTCAAAACCAGTGAATGTATGGTATGTCTTTAGGCAGAACATACATTCTTTAATTCAACCATGCCAGTCTTAATTGCCATATACTAGACATTTCACACACACAAACACACACACACACACACACACACACACACACACACACACATTTTTTTTCTGGTCTCCATGTTTATTTATGTTGGTACTTAAAATGTTTTGGCCCCTTCAGGAAGATGAAAAAAAATCAGTAAAAATCAGTAAATATTGTGCACAACAATGAGGCCTAATCTTTCATTATTTTGGAGTCTAGCCCTCTGAAGGTGAGCTCTGGGGTGAAACTGTTTAATAGCCTATGATTTTTTAAATTACCTTAACAGTTGTTTAGATCTCATGAATTGCAATTGAGGGTTCTACTAAAGAGGCTCTGCTTATTTAATGTAATTGAAAGAAATGTTGCCTTTTAAATGTATACATTGAATAAGATTTGCTTAAGTCTTAATTTATGAATCAAGTAAGCATAAACAGGTTGTTTCACTTTTGAAGATATCTAAAGCTTTTACAAAGACTGGATTCACTTCTTTATAGCTAGGGTAAGCCTCTTGTTGCTTTTCCAGACCACAGTTAGGCAGAAGGTTCCAGCCAAAGAATTTGAACTGGCTGCATATATACTCAACTTATGAATATATGTGTTTGCTATATGACAGAAAATTAGTGATGCTTAATAACTGAACTTACTGATGTGTTTCTCACTGGTAGCAAAGCTCAGAGTTTGGATTTTTCTCTCATTTAGCCAGGTCTAGATATGTGAAGCAGAATTTTAGCTAAAGTAATTGTCCATTTATGGAGAACTTTGTAGGACTATACACATCTACTACGTTTAAGCCTTACAACAGTGCTGCAGTAGATACTGTTAGCCTTCTTTTGCACATGAAAAACTTGAGGTTTATCAAATACAGCACCAAAGATATGTATGAGTGTTTTACCATGTCTGTGCACCATGTGTGTGCCTATTGCCCTTGGAGACTAGAAAAGGGCTTGGCATCCTCTGATCTTCCATGTGTGTGTTGGGAACCTATCCCTGAGCTTTTACTCTTAAGCCCATTGTGGTGTTTTTGTTGTTGCTTCCCCTGTATATTGCTTTACCCGCTTTGGGTATCACATTTAATGATGCTTTAGTTCAGGGTAGCTGGCGTCTCTGTATTGTTAAGCCTGTCCAGTTTTAGAGTAGCTTCTTGGTCATAAATCCATTACCTATAATTTAGTGAGATACCACTACTAATCCAGTTCTGTTTATACATAAGAGAATTCTAAGTGTTGAATATGGCCTACCATTTCCACTTTTCTTGCATTTCACGGTCATTAATACTGAAAATGAAGGACTGTGCTTTACTTCTAAAGAAGATTGCTGGGTGTGGCAGAATATACCTTTACTCCTAGCACTCAGGGGCAGAGACAGATGAGTCTCTCTGAGTTCAAGGCCAGCCTGGTCTACATAGGGAGATCTGGGGCAGCCAGGACTACATAGAGAGACCTTGTTTCAAACAACAACAAAAAGGAAAATTTGTAAGCAGGAGGTGATGAGCATGAAGTATGCTCTGATGCTCTGTAGTATGCCCATTCCTTACTGTTTTGCTCCCATAAGCTTCTTTATGTAGTACCTACATATGGTCTTCAAAAGAAAACAGTTTCTAGAGTGACAGTAGTTTGGAGAATGTACTTTTCCAGTTACATTTTATTTACTTCTATTTTTGTGGTGCTGTGGATGTAACTGAGGGCCTGGACTAAGCTAAACAAAATGCTCTTATTATTCATCTACAATACCAGGCCCGTATTTCCATTTTAAAAAGCAATTCTTCTTTCCTTCCTTCCTTCCTTTCTTTGTGTGTGTAAGGACTTTGTAGCATTTCTTCTCTTTTTCCATTTATTTTCTGTATGCTTGTGGGTACACATGTGGAAATCACAGGACACTTGGCAGGAGTCAGTTCTTTCACCTCGTGCATTCTGGGAATCAAACACAAGTTGTAAGGCTTAGTGGCAAATGCCTTTACCTATTTAGCCATGTTGCCAGCCCACATATTGTGTTTTAAATTATTCTAGAATTTGGTGACACATTCATAGCAAGCACTTAGCCATCTCATCATGCTCTATAACTAATTAACTGATTCTTGAGTTTACTTGAAGAGATTTCAGAAAAAAAAGTCCAATTGCTTTTTTTGTTTTTTGGGGTTTTTGTTTGTTTGTTTGTTTTTGTTTTTGTTTTTTCAAGACAGGGTTTCTCTGTATAGTTTTGGAGCCTGTCCTGGATCTTGCTCTGTAGACCAGGCTGGCCTCGAACTCACAGAGATCCGCCTGCCTCTGCCTCCTGAGTGCTGGGATTAAAGGCGTGCGCCACCACTGCCCGGCCCAATTGCTTTCTTAAATCTAAGAAGCACAATTAAAAATAACACTTCAAAGGATGTGCTCTCCACATCACAACAGCCTACAATTCTTGAGTGTCTATAATTTAGTATGCTTTAGGGCCACCAGCTAACCTTAGGCTGGCACATATTTTTAAAAATCATTTCTTTTTAATGCTAGTAACCTAAACAAGGATCATGAAGATAAATTTGTAGGAGCCATTAATGCAATCTAAACCAAATGTAAATTTAAATTATTTTTGTTATTCCCTCCAGTAGTGTGAATTATTGCATTGATGTTTTAGTGAAGTACTTTATGAGTCAAACTTAAGGGTCTTGAGAGGCATTGCAAAGTTTGTTCTGGCTTAAGTTCAAATAAGTTTTCATTATAATCACTATTACATGAAAAGAAACCAATGAACATTTTTCTCTGTGTTCCATTATATTTATTAACTCAATTATGGATTTGCATTTCTAGCAATGGTTTTGGATTTTTTTTCCTAGTCTATTGGGGACTATTAGAGAATTTTAAGGTAATGGCTGATTGCAATAGGCCTTTGAGGTTTTGAGAGGAGGTTAAAACTAGGGCCCCCTGAATGCTAGGCAAGTGCTTTCCCACTGAACTGTATCACTAGTCCTAAGTTATTTTAGTCTAAAGGAAGATCAAATTTGGGGCTCAGTACCTTGTCATTTGAAGGATATTTTCAAAGTGCATAATGACTATCATACAGCAAGCAGCAATTTTGTTTATGGTGACTGTCTTTAAGTTTGGAGAATAATGGGGAAATAACTAAATCACCTTTGGGTGATGCTTCTTAGAATAGTTCCTAGAGATGTGTTTCTTAACTAGTCTCCTCTATACTTTATCACTGTCTATATGTTATCTCATTTAATAATTGAAAAAAACTCAGATAGCATTAAAAACAAGGTACATGTGAACATGAAAACATTGATAAATAAAATCTCCTACCCTCCTTTTTTAACTACAGGAACATTTAAACTTACAATTGAATTTACTGAAGAATATCCGAATAAACCACCTACTGTTAGATTTGTCTCTAAGATGTTCCATCCTAATGGCAAGTATTTTATTTTATTTATTCATTTATTTCTTTGGTTTTTCGAGACAGGGTTTCTCTGTGTAGCCCTGGCTGTCCTGGAACTCACTCTGTAAACCAGGCTGGTCGCAAACTCACAGAGATCCACCTGCCTTTGATTCCTGAGTGCTGAGATTAAAGATGTGCACCACCAGGGCCTATTCTTTTGGTTTGGGGTTTTGTTTTTTGTTTTTTGTTGTTTTTTTTGTTTTGTTTTGTTTTGTTTTGATGGCAAGTATTTTAAACATGTTCTTGTAAGGTCCTACAGTGCTTTTTACAGTGGTATTCCAAATGCTGTTGCTGTTCATATGAAGTACTTGTGAGTATTTTGCGTAGGTATCTTCCTGTCTCTGGAAATTGGAATTTGTTCATGTTCTTTTACCATCTTGATCTATAGTCCTAGAAGTGCAAGAGGATGGTACCTTTGCTTGGAGTCGTTAACAGTCTGTTAGCTTTATGATATTTGTTACTTACTAAACAAAAATAAGGATGTTTTTGAGGGTTCTGTTTAATGACTGGCCAAATTAGGGTAACTGTATTGTAATTATCTTTACTAGCACTCAGAAAGGTATTTTTCAACTTAAGGTGCAAATCAGAATTGCCATGGAACACTTTGAATACAGAGTCTGTGGTCCCACCCAAGACCCACCAAACACCAGATTTTGTTGAGGACCTGGCACAGTTTGTTGGAAAAGTCTACAAGTCTATAGGATTATGTCTTTTACTTTTTTTCTAATAAATTTTTTATGGTGTTAAGACTTTTATCTTTATACCAAGGTAAAACTTTGTGAATGTTAAGCTGTTACTATTAAAAATAGGATATGTAGTTTTCAATTTGGTGAGCTAAATTTCCTACAATTCTATGGAAGGATACCCACTAGAAAATATGTATGACATCCTGAACAGACAGTTTCTTCAGAATAAGCACTGCCTTCCAATTTTATACCATGTTATTTCTTGATCACCTTATTTCCCTAGTAATGATTGGTACCTTTTTAGACAGTTAACTAGGAAACTTTAAACTTCAAAAGCATTCCTGAGCATTTTTGTTTTGAATATGCTTAAATTTTAGTAGTCTTACGTTTAACATACCTACTTCTGTGTTCTTAGTCTATGCAGATGGTAGTATATGCCTGGATATACTTCAGAACCGTTGGAGCCCAACGTATGATGTATCTTCCATTTTAACATCCATACAGGTGATTTTTTTTCTTTAATGTGATTATGATCTTTGATGTTTTTACATTAGTGATTATTTTGACCTTTTAAATTTTGGGACCAAGTTTATTGTATAAGGGAAGTAGACCATTAAAATACACCAGGAAATGTTTATGTGCATGTATAGTTGCCTGAGCTACTTGCAGTTAATTTAAGTTAGTATGTGGAAGATGGAAAAATTAACTATTATTTGGAACAGCTGTACTGCCACCAACTGATAGAATAACTGTTCTTCAACACTTTTTTTGTCTTGTTGATTAAGGAACTGACATTTCTATCTTTTTTATGTAGTCTCTATTGGATGAACCTAATCCCAATAGTCCAGCAAACAGCCAGGCTGCCCAGCTGTACCAGGAGAACAAGCGGGAATATGAAAAGCGTGTTTCTGCAATAGTAGAACAAAGCTGGCGTGATTGTTGACTCAGGGAAGAGCAAACGAAGAGGCTGGCCATAAGAAAAATGTATATTGATGCGTTTATCAACTTCTTATTCTTAATTCATTACATTTACTTTATTAAAAACAAAATAGCTGTTGTGCTGTTTGTCTTCCCTTGACAAATTTTTCTTCCCCTTTCTGTCCTCCTGTGGAGCATCAGAGGTATCATTTGAAATCCAATGTACTGTACCTGGGTTACTTGCAAACATTACTACTGCATATGTCCCTTTGTTGTATCTCACCTCCAACCTTCAGCCTCCAAGCAGTTATCAGGTTACTGTACATTTTATACTAAGCTTTTAAGATAAACAGTTATGTACAGCCTGGTGACCAGGATGTTATTTGTAACAAAATGATTGCTGCTGTGTTTCATCCTGGCCAGCCCTTCCCTTCTGTTTAATTTGGCAAAGAATGTATTTAGAATATGACCTAAAGAAAACAGGAATGCATCCATGTAAACATTTTAAAGGGGAAGGAAAGCTGAAAAATCCTATACTCATTTATAAGCACGATGAATTACAAGATGGCACTTATTAATAGCAAGGAGACCGCTAAAGGACCCAGCTAACAAACAAGCAATTTTAATAACTGACATAGTCCACTTTTCGCAAGATAATCATAGTACAAGCCCATTATGTTTCAGAAAACTGGCCTTCAGAGCGTTTTGCTTCTTAAAGAGGTATGAGAACAGGACTAGAAGCTATCATTTTTTTAAGTTGGGAAAAACTGAAGATCCTCTAATATTTTTAAAGGAACAGTGTTGCCCTAAATAAACTTTTCTTTTTATGATTCAAGGAAGTGAGCCTATCTCTTGCAAACTTTTCTCATTCAAATCCTGAGTTATTGCTGCATGCTTTCAGTGTTTTGAGAAACTTAATGCCCACATCTGCAATTTTTCTTTGGATATTTACACTTTTAAATATACAGTATGGGGCAAGGCTTGTAAATGTTTTGTCTAATATATTTTAATTGTTAACCTTTTATGCATTTATAGCACTAACTTTGCACAAGTAACCCATGTAAAAACTGTACATTTTCAAAAGTTGTAAATAAAAAATAACCTTAAAATTTAGTTCACATTTTTATTAACTTTTTTAGGGATTTCCTTTCTCCTTATCTTCCCTTTTAAAAATAAGTACAACAAAAGCAAAAAAAATGTTTTCTGGAATACAGACAGTACTGTTAGAAAACCTTTTTCAACTTTGCAGTCACAGAGTTAATGCTTTTCAAACATTTTGACAAATTATTATTCAATATACATTGTAGGCTATAAAAAAGAATGAGGGGCTGTAGAGATGGCTCAGAGGTTAAGAGCACCGACTGCTCTTCCAGAGGACTTGAGTTCAATCCCCAGTAACACATGGTGGCTCACAACCATCTATAGAGATATGGTGCCCTCTTCTGGCATGCAGGCACACCACTATATGTAATTATGTAATAAATCTTTTTTTTTTTAATTTCATAATTTCCATGTTTATTTAGCCAGAAAATCCTGTCAGCAGTATCAAGTAGGAACTGACAACAGTCTTATTCCTGAACTATTATTTCTGACATAAATGGAATCCAAACCATC
>CABHPR010141521.1:0-61957 GCA_902168415.1 Peromyscus melanophrys
AAAAGTTGCCAAGAATGTGGAACTGGACTGTTGGGAGCGGGGGGGGGGGGGAGGGGGGAGAGAGGGGGAGAGGGAGAGAGGGAGAGGGAGAGGGAAAGGGAGAGAGGGAGAGGGAGAGAGAAATGTAAGAATGTGGCTTGCAAGGACCTTGCAGGGACAAGCTGGAGGCTCCAACAGAGCAGCAAGAAAAGCTATTCTCTTTCTCCCTCCCTCCCTCCCTCTCTCCTCCTCCCCCTCCCCCTCCCGCTCCCAACAGTCCAGTTCCACATTCTTGGCAACTTTTGCAACCTCCTCACCTGCTCCTGCCAGCCTCCCAAGTCCCCACTTAAGTGCTCATCTTTTGATCATACTTGAGCAAGAACCCAGCTTGTGGCAGACACTTCATTACCCCTCACCTACAACCTATAAAACTTACTCTGGCCTAGGTGTGTGACTTCTGACCTCGATCTCTGGGACTGGAGAATCCTCCCGGGAGTTGCATTGCTCAATATACGTGTTGTTATATTTTTTTTCAATTCAGCTTGATCTGGCTTAATGCATTGGCGGAGAAAGTTACCTGTTACTTGCCCCATTGCCTTGCCCAGCACTGTTTTGCGGGTTTGGCATGTTACAGTTACAGAATGGAAGCTGCTTGTGGTTCCCTACTCATCTCCTGTTATTTCTCACTTAGTGTTACTCAAGACCTCCTATGAGAATAACTGCCATTCTTCTTCCTTCAAGTGTACCCAAGAAACAGCTTAACTGTGCCTATGAATGCCATCACTTTTCCTATCTTCTCCAAATAGTTTGCCGTGACTAGTTACGCTCCCTCCACACTGTGTGGATCTGCTCATCCTTGTTTTGACCACATTGTTTCTCTATTGGCTACTCATGTGTCTGGGTCCTCATCTCTTACTGTTCTAGTTGGCATTATGAACCTGGAAAAGTGGAGCCTAAAAATCAGGCAGGCAAAATGTAGCTAGAGTTTTCCTGCCTGGCCCACAGTCAGGACAAATCTCTCTCACCCGCCAGTCCCACAGCCGCTCAGACCCAACCAAGTAAACACAGAGACTTATATTGCTTATAAACTGTATGGCCGTGGCAGGCTTCTTGCTAACTGTTCTTATATCTTAAATTAATCCATTTCTCTAAATCTATACCTTGCCACATGGCTTGTGGCTTACCGGCATCTTCATATGCTGTTTGTCATGGTGGTGGCTGGCAGTGTCTCCTCAGCCTTCTACTTCCCAGAATTCTCTCCTTCTTGTCCCGCCTATACTTCTTCCTGCCTGACCACTGGCCAATCAGGGTTTTATTCATTGACCAATAAGCAACATGTTTGACATACAGACCATCCCACAGCAGCAAAAGACTCATGCAATAGCCAAATTTCTTCAGGGCATCAGACAATTTATATTCTGAGAGTATTCTGAGGATTAAGAAAGTTCATGTAAGCAAAGGTCACATGAGTTCAGGCTGTATACAGTCCCAAGAACAACTGGTTCTTGGAGACACCATTCTAAATAATAATGGATAAGATGATAGGTAATCTAAAGTAAATCCATTCCTATTTACTACACCTGGGAGGGCCACAAAACATGTTCAAGAACAAGCCATATGATGGAGAAACAGAAATTACAAGACTTTTGTCTTGTTTACTTGGAGTTTTCTCACAAGGACTCAGAAATCTCCTCACATAGCTTGTTCCAGCACTCATTCAGTTTTTGAATTCATTGAATTAAGAAACAAAATCTGTAGCAGTTTAAATGTATTTGGCCCCCATAATCTCATAGAGCATGGCACTATTAGGAGGTGTGCCTTTGTTAGAATGAGTATGGCATTGTTGGAGGAAGTGTGTCACTGTGGGGTGGGCTTTGAGGTTTCCTATGCTCAGGATATTGACCAGGATCTCAGTTGACTTCCTGCTGCCTGCAAGATGTAGGACTCTTAGCTATCTCTCCAGTACCATGTCTGCCTGCATGCCCACAATGCTCCCCGCCATGATGATAATGGACTGAACCTCTGAAACTATGATAGAACCACCCAATTAAATGTTTTCTTTATAAGAGGTGCCATGGTCATGGTGTCTCTTCACAGCAATAGAAACCCCAATTAAGACATCTTATATACTTTTATAGCCAGAGTGAAGTCCAGTGACTATTTGTTGAAGGAAAAATAAATGAGCTATTATTCTCTGTATTTTGATTCTTGCTATGCATGCACTAATAGTCAAAAGAATCACTTTCTGCCTGCTAACAAATGCTATGCATCTATGCACCTCTCCATGAGGCTGCAGCCAACATTAATATCGAAGGGGGAAGCAATGGCCATTTTTCCCCTCTGTAATGGAAACTAATGGAAGGAACTTCACCATGGATAATTAGATTGATTTTAGTTTTATCACTTTAATATCACAACAAATCTCAAAAGTGATTGTTTTAATTACAGAATGACAAGCTGATATGGAAAGCCACTTTTACTTTTTCTCTCTCCAATATAGATTCACTGTGAGGTGAAAAAAAAAACTGTCTCCAGCTCTCCCTTCTCCTTACTTTCTGCCTACCTTCCTAAAATGGGGTGTGCTTTCATGTAAATTAGCAACTTATCAGTGTAGATTAGACCACAGAAGATTGAGGCCAGCATAAGGGCACACAGAATCAGTCTCCACACCAGGCAATTTTCATTTCATGACTATAGGGTATATACTTAGATTATAATGTGACATAGCATGTAACAAAAGATAAAATTCTAGCCTGCATTCCAGAAACTTACCTTGAAGTTGCATCTGCAAAAGGTAAGTGGACATGTCTGGGGAGAGGCCTTTTCCTATATCCTGTTACCTGCTGGGAATGTTTCCTATTGCTCTCAGCTCTGCTGATTTGTATTTCTGTCTGTTCCCTCCTCCCCCTGAGGAGCAGGTAGTACATAATGCTTTTTAGACATTGCTGCAACATGTAACTACATATCTCAAAAAGATTTCAGAACATTGCTTGTCAGCCTTTGTGATATTTAGGTGGGCTGAGCCTCCCATGCAATATAATACTCTTCTGTCAAGTCAATTGCCAAGCAAATAAATGCTGGCATTGACATTGTAATCAATGATTTTTTTTTATGATTACAATGTTCTAGATGTGGTTAAAATTTTACTTAGAAACAGACAGTTTTTATTCACCTGACTTTTTCTTTTCCATGATGCAAAGCAATAAGAATGTGGTTTATAAAGAGGCCTTTCTCATTTATATTTAGTAACCAAATTAATAGGGGAGGGGGGGAAGGAAACTCACTTAAAATAGTAAAATTTCTTCTGTGAATATAAATGAGAAAAAGAAATCACAATGAAGACAGTGAAATATCCTTGAAGATAGAATTTATATTCACTATTGTTCCTGGAATAATTATTTGCATATCAGTGCTGCTTTACAATTTTTTTTTTGCAGCAAAAATCTATGAATTTCCTCACATGTACTTCTGTGCTTTGAAACAGTTCATTAGAGAGTCAAAAGGGAGTATGTTTATTTAGACATCATAGTTATGCAGGCATGTGGTAGGCATATTTCCCATATTACATGTCTCCTTATTTAAAATAATTCTGGGCTTCTGGCAAAGCTCAGTGGGTAAAGGCACCTGCTGCCAAGCCTAATGACCTGAGTTGGAGCTCCAGGAACCACATGGTTTAAGTAGAAAACTGACCTCTGCAGGTTGTCCTCTGACCTCCACATACGCACCATGGCACATGCATGTACACATACACACTAAGTACTTGGGTGTAAACAGTAAAGCAGACGATAATTGTTAAGAGTGTGGACACGCTGGGCGTTGGTGGCGCATGCCTTTAATCCCAGCACTCAGGAGGCAGAGGCAGGCGGATCTCTGTGAGTTCGAGGCCAGCCTGGGCTACCAAGTGAGCTCCAGGAAAGGCGCAAAGCTACACAGAGAAACCCTGTCTCGAAAAACAAAAACAAAAACAACAACAACAAAAAAAAGAGTGTGGACGCTTCAGTATTGGAATAGTTTCACCAGCACTCTGATCATTCATTACTAGCTATGTGGCTTTGAGACATGTCGCTTGTCCTTTGAATCCTTAATTTTTTTAATCTGAATATGGAGACACTTGTCAAACGATTATGGTTTTATAAATATCAAAAGAGATAATGCATACAAATAATTTTCATGGTCCTCATAGATAGTAAGTACTATACAATTAGCAGTTATTTCGAATTTTAATAAATGTTGGAAAAACAACTTGAAAGGGCTCAGTAATTTGAATGTGTTATTGTTGGGTTTTCATTAACAAAAACTGAGAATGTAACAGAAGATCAAGACCACTCTGACACAGCAAACGACCTTCAAAAGTAAGCATGCAATAAGTATATCTAAGAGAAATTCGTTCAAATGGCTGATGGACAGTAGAAGTAGCTATAAGCAACTCTTTCCCTAAATAAAAGGAGGAAGAGACTCATCCACTATGTCCTTCTCTGATTGACCATGAGGATCTAATGATCACTTCCTTCAGCAAGGCACTCCTGAGTGGCAGATTAGATTTATTCCTTTTGATATATGAATTCCCCCATATCATAGCTACCTGTGATTCAACTTATTCAATAAATAATTCTTTCTTACTTGAGTTCTGAATCAAATGAAAATTTGACAGAGATTATGACAAATAGAGGCACAATTACTAACAGAATTAACACTGAAAATGTGTTTTATACTTGTCAGTAAGTGGACATTCTGTCCTGAACTGTGAACTTGAGACTGTCTATACAACTCTCAGCACTGATCCTTGAGCATAGGCCCATCCCATAATAACAGTCATAAAATCTTATGGTTATTAATAACATTCCTGTCACAGTGTAAACTCCTATAAAGGAAAACATTAATTTGATTGACCATTACATAACCAAGACTAAGCATGGTATTATAGGTATTAACATTGTCAGTATCTTAGTTAAGGTTGCTATTGCTGTGAAGAAACACCATGACCACAGAAACTCTTATAAGGGAAAAAACATTTTATTGGAGTGACTCATGTTTTCAGAGGTTTATTCCATTATCATCATGGTGTGACATGATGGCTTACAGGTAGACATGGTGCTAGAGAAGTAGCTGAGAGTCTTACATCTTGACCCAAGGCAACAGGAAGTGGTCTGTTTTTCTGTCTCTCAAGCATGGCTTGAGAATATATGAGACTTCAAAGCCTGCCTCCATAGTGACACACTTCCTCCAACAAGCCCACACATACTCCAACAAGACCACACCTCCTAATAGTGCCCTTTAGGGGTCATTTTCTTTCAAACCACCACAGTCATTATTTGTCAGGTATAGAATTGTCAACTAAGACATAAAGCAATTACATTTCCAAGGTCACATGCTAATGCTTATAGAGTTAATTACTCCAGTTCAATATTCCCCACAAACGTTATCACAGAATGAGTGGATCACAAATCAGGCTATATACTCACCTTAGTTTTAATTATTAATTAGTGCCCAATTCTGTAGAAGTCCTTAGTGAAAAAATGGATAACAAATATTCTGTATTTTTTTAATAAATTATCCAGGCACATTTTCTTTGCCAGAAATATAAGACCCTTTATGTGTCTGTTTTACAAAGCTGATACTTAGCTGTAAGGCATCTAGAAGTCCAAATATGCAACATTTCCCTGGTCACATGTTTGTATCCTTCCAAGTTATTATAAAATATAAAAGTCACTGGATCTCTTAATTCACTATCTGTACAAGTCTACTTAGTTACTACATTCATTCAACTAGAGGGCGACTGTGATTACCTTTGGAATCTCAATGTCTTTTGCTGAACCCAAGATAGAGGTATTATTTGAGTTGTTTCTGCTGTATTCAAAGAGGCACCATTTTTCTGTTCAAAATGAGTGCTTTGAGTTTGGGAATATTCTTCAGAGTTCAAATAGAGTTCAGTTTTGTGTAAAATATATAGGTTTGGTAGGAAAAGCTGTGTTCCATTGATTCTTTGCTTCAACAAATGGACCAATTACTGTATACATAATTTAAAAGCCATATTTGATTTGACAATTCATTAAACAACCAACTGACTTGGCTTTGGAATATTTGCTGTGTGCAGAAAGTTGCTTGTTGTAAAGGGACTAAAGCTGATCACAATTCAAACAAGTAAAAAAAGAAAATGACCACCCAGTTGATTATGAAGCACAAAGCTCTGCATGTAGATCATGCATATAATGGTATCATTTAGCCAAAAAAAAAACCCTTTATGAAAGTTTCCTAGATGGAGTTAGACTTTAAGCTATATTTGTTTGTTTGTTTCTAATTGTATATGTATGGACGTTATTTTGTATGTATGTCTAGGTTTCACTTTCTCTGTAGTCCCCTAGAAGATCAGAAGAGGGTGTCAGATATGCTGGAACTGGAGTTACAGACAGTTGTGAACTGCTATGTGGGTACTGGGAATCAAAACCCTGTCCTCTGGAGGAAGAGCCAATGCTCTTAATCACTGAGACATCTTCCCAAGCCCATTCAATTGTTTCTTAGGAATTAGTAGAACTGAATGAGTTAAAGAAAAAAATAATAATCCAAATTCTGTGGCAAACAAAGAAAATGAAAAAAAAATAGAAAAGGGATAGATTATGGGAAGAGGTTAGTTTTTTTTAAAAAAGCGTCATTATGATTCATGCACCAGCTACTCATAGAAAGCCATATTTGCCAAGGACTGGCAGTTTATGGTATGCACTGTCACAGTTTCTGTGTGAGTTTCTTCTCTTCGCATACTATTGAAAGAAAAATCCTTTTACTTACTCCTTTATATGATTTCAGAAGATACAGCATTCTCTTAGCTGAGAGTGACTCATATGCTTAGTTTTTCTTGACTAAGTATTTTCTTGACTTAGTATTCAGGGACATGCAGAGAGCCAGAAAAGAATCTTGGGTTTGAATGCAAACCTGGGTACCAACCTACATATTTATGAAAGAACCCTGACAACCATACTACCCTCTTTGAGCTTCAGTTCCCTCATTGGTTAAGGGAAGAAAGTTTTAGTATATATACAACTATCCCTGTTGCTGGAAAATTTCTCTCGCGCTCCCAAGTCCCACCAGCTCCCAAGTCCCACCAGTCCCAGAAACCATTTATAAAATAAACACACAGACGCTTACATTATTTAAACTGCTTGGCCATTAGCTTAGGCCTATCATTGTCTAGCTCTTACTCTTATATTTAGCCCATTTCTATTAATCTCTACTTTGCCACGTGGCTCGTGGCTTACCGGTACTTTACATCTTCCTTGTTCTGGCCGCGGCTCCAGGCCGTCTCTCTCCTTTCACCTTCCTGTTCCCTCTCCTCCCTTCTCTGTATATATTGTATATAGTTATTGTACTTTTGTATATAGTTTTTCTTATATTAGGTACAACTTTCTTTTTTTTTCTCTTTTTATTAAATTAGAAAGGGGGAAATATAGTGGTATTCTATTTGTACTGAAATGTGATTTTATTTGTATGTTAATAAATAAAGTTGCCTAGGGGTCAGAGCTATCAGCAAGCCATAGCGAAAGCCAGGGCGGTGGTGGTGCACGCCTTTAATCCTAGCACTCGGCAGGCAGAGCTAGGTAGATCTCTGTGTGTTCAAAGATACAGCCAGCAGTGGAGACACACGCCCTTAATCTCAATACCAACCATAGAAGACTTGGAGGTCTGTACAGAGAGGTAGTTACGAGGCAGTCACGTAGTTGGGTTTACAACCAATGAGAAGGAAGAACGAGAACTCTTATTTAAAGGCGAACGCACAGGAAGTAGCCCCCTTTTCGGAGAGGTCTCTTGGCGGGAGAGGCTAGCTGGCGGAAAGCGGGTAAGACTCTTAGCTCTGACCTCTTTGGCTTTCATCTTTATAAAAAAAAAAAAAAAAAAAAAAAAAAAAGAGGGAACAGGAAGGTGAAAGGAGAGAGACTGCCTGGAGCCGCGGCCAGAACAAGGAAGATGTAAAGTACCGGTAAGCCACGAGCCACGTGGCAAGGTATAGATTTATAGAAATGGATTAATTTAAGATATAAGAACAGTTAGCAAGAAGCCTGCCACGGCCATACAGTTTGTAAGCAATATAAGTCTCTGTGTTTACTTGGTTGGGTCTGAGCGGCTGTGGGACTGGCGGGTGACAGAGATTTGTCCTGACTGTGGGCCAGGCAGGAAAACTCTAGCCACATATCCCAATTATTTATTTTCTTCAACTGTTAGGTTACACACACACCAGTAAGCAAACATTTGAAATTCTGAAATTACTTTATGCACTGAACAAGAAGGGAAAAGATAGTTCTCAAAGATCTAGATTCAAGTAAGGGCTACTTAATGCTACTGAACTTTAAGAGATTCTCATTGAACACAGAGAGGTTGAAGCGATGCCTTCAAACTATATCCTAGTCTCCTTGACATGAGAACGAACTCTGTAGGATGTGAAGAAAAAAAAAAAAACCTGGACACCAACCCAGCCACAAAACCCTTTAACTACAATATGTCCTACCTGCAAGATGTGTTGGGGCAATGGTGGCAACTTGTGGGAGTGGCCAATCAATGTCTGGTTTTACATGAGGCCCATGCCAGGAGAGGAAGCCCATACCCCACATTACTGGGATAGCTGGGAACCAGAGACTAGATAGCTCTGAGACCTGGGGTATAACCAAACATGACTGGCTAAGAGAAGAAGGAAAGAAAGAAAGAAAGGAAGAAAGAAAGAAAGAAAGAAAGAAAGAAAGAAAGAAAGAAAGAAAGGAAGGAAGGAAGGAAGGAAGGAAGGAAGGAAGGAAGGAAGGAAGGAAGGAAGGAAGGAAGGAAGGAAGGACAGAGAGAGAGGGAGGACAGAGAGAGAAAGACAGAAAGAGAGAGAGAGGGGGGAGGGAGGGAGGGAGGGAGGGAGGGAGGAAGGAAGGGAGGAAGGAAGGAAGGAAGGAAGGAAGGAAGGAAGGAAGAAAGAAAGAAAGAAAGAAAGAAAGAAAGAAAGAAAGAAAGAAAGAAAGAAAGAAAGAAAGAAAGGTGGGATTCCTAATGGTGTTCTGCTATACTCATAAGAGTGGTTCCTTGTTCAGTCATCATCAGAGAGGCTTCCTCCAGCAGCAGATGGGAGTATGTACAGAGACCCACTGTCAGACATTATGTGGAGAGAGTCTGAATTGGAGGTCTCCTTCAGGTCCCTCCTCTCAGAGATTGGGGAACCCCGCAGAAGAGGGGAAAGAAAGGTGTTAGGAGAAAGAGGGGATGGAGGACACTAGGAGAACATGGCCCACCCAGTCAACTAAGCAGGACTCACACGGGCTCACAGAGGCTGAAGCGGCAAGCATGGAGCCTGCACGGGTCTGCACCAGGTCCTTTGCATATATGTTGTGGCTGTTAGCTTGGTGTTTGGGGGTGACGTCTAACAGTGGGAGCAGGTGTGTCTCTGACTCTTGCCTGCACTTGGGACTCTTTTCCTCCTACTGGGTTGCCTCGATGGGAGCACTTTTGCTCTGTGTTATTGTCATGTTCGATTATTGTCTCTTGGATGCCTGCTCTTTTCTGCAGGGAAATGCAGGGGGGAAAGGATCTATGGAAGAGGTAAGGTGAGTGGGAGGGAAGGGAATCTGTGTTGGGATGTATTGTATGAGAGAAGAATCTATTTCCAATAAAAAGATAAGAAGAAAATCCATTATTAAGGAAAGTTATTTGGTATTTCAATAAACAAGAACTCATACTTAACTGTGTATTGATTTATAATATTTTAGAATTAGAGAATCATATCACAGAAACACATTATATACATGAAAGGAACCAAAAGTAACTGATTTGATTTGTATATTCATGTCCTCCTAAGATTAATTTGTTTAACTAGTGACCAGGACAATATATTCTCATTTCATTTGGCTGCTACAACAAAACACTGACCAAAGCCAACCTGGAAAAGATAGGGTTTATTTTGCCTTACACTTCCAGTTCATAGTCCGTCTCTGAGGGAAATCAGAGCAGGAATTTAGTACAGAAACCCAAAGGCAGGAGTGCTTGCTCTTCCCTGTATCATTACCTCTGACCAGGGGACTCACAGCAGGAGCCATGGGAGATGCTGCTTGCTAGCTAGCCTGCTCTTTGGTTCATGTTTAGCTAGTTTTCGCTTTTTAATCCCAGAACTACCTACTAAGGAAACGGCATCATCAACTGAGATTCTTTTTTTAATGACTCTACACTATGTCAAGTTGACAGTTAATGCTAACTGGGACATGTTAGCACAAGAAGTGAGACTGTGAGAAATGATTAGACCACAGGCCTTATAAATGGAGTTAGTGTCACAAAAGAGACCTTAGAGGGCTGACCTGACAGGCTCACCGTGTGGAAGCACAGGGAGAAGCAGGTGTTTATGGGTACAGGTGACTTCAGAAGTATCAAAAAATGTTTTTCTTCTTTATTAAGTGCTCAGTTTATGGCATTTTGTTGCAGCATCTTGAGCTAAGATTTTTGTTAGGAACTTTATTTTGAAATTATCTTACAATTAAACAGAACCAGTGTAGGCTATCATTTCCACAGTGTTCAAAAGATTCAATATGATACAGTTAGCAGTTTACTAACATATTAAAGGGGTAAAAACTGGGACATCTAAGCTCACATTTTTATGTAATATTCCTTAAATGAGTGAGAAAGGGTACATGCTTTGTGATTATAAATACCTCTATACACTTTTGGGGGCTGGGATAATGAACCTGATATGCTACAATCACACGTGGAATCACACCTTTAAAGTCGTGAATCTGTTTAATAATAAATTTAACATCCATTACCATAACTACTACTGGCCCAATAGCTAGTATGCTACCAAAACATAAAAGATGTCTTCCTAATTATACATGTCTACAATTGTAATAACTTCAGTATGATATAACATCATGGATTGAGTGCTCTCCACCCCCAAAATTTGCTGTGTTAGAACTCTTGGATCCTACATGACTTTGAAGATTGGTCCTTTAAAGGGGAAAGTACTAATATATAAAGTTGTAAGGGTAAGATCTTGCTTTGTAGATGATAACACAGAAAAATCTACATGAGAACACAAGAGTATAGTCATTTGCAAGCTGTGAAGGAAGGTCCTGTCTCACACATGTAAACTTGGCTATTTTCTCATAGTGGTGGAGGCTAGAAGACTCCAGTTGTCAGAAAAATAAATATGTACTGTTTAAACCACACTGTTTATACTCTTTCTTTATGGCATCTTGAGCAGAGTTTGCATCTATTAAAGTATCATCTAAGATAATCTTGATTGATGTATGTGATCATAAATTCTATTTTACAGCACAACTCCAATAGCTTTACATGAGATCAGGTTAGTCCTAGGAACCCCAGGTAAGACACCACCCACCACCTGTTAACAGTCCATAAAGCCCACTCAACAACCCCAGACTTCAGCCTCTCCTCTGGGCTCCATATCCTGGCCCACAACAATGGCAGAAGACTTCTACTTTACCTGAGACCAGCGCAGTTCTAGGAAACCAAGGTAAGGTACTGCCCACTGCCAGCTAACACTCTCTGAAGTTGACCCAAAACCCCCCAACTGCTTCCCCTACCCCAAGTTCCATATTCCAGTCTACAACTTTAGGAGAAAACTTCTGCTTCACTGGAGGCCATGCCATGGTAGGAATCCCAGAGACCAAGCAGGAACCCAAAACCCCAGAGGCCACACAGGTACTTGGAACTGCAGAGGCAAAGTTGACATCCAAAAAACCAGAGATCTTGCAGAATACAAAAACTCCAGTGTAGACATCCTTCTGGACCTAAAGACTCACTAGTCACCAGAACTCCTGTCCACGTAGGCCAGAAGACCAGAAAGGAGACAGAAACCAAGGAAGAAAATACCTATCCAACAAAGACAAACTCAGGAATCAAACCTAGACCTGTAATCATCCCAAACCCAGATGCCTAAACTTCAATGTAAGAACACAATCAACAACAACCAGGGCAATGTGGCACCACCAGAGCCCAGCTATCCTATGACAGCAAGACCTGAGCATTCTAACACAGCTGAAGCACAAGAAAATGACCTTAAAATAAACTGTATGAAGATGATAGAGGTCCTTAAAGAAGAAATGAAAAAATCACTCAAAGAATTTGAGTAAAAGACAAAGAAAAATTGCAGGAAATCAATAAATCCCTTAAAGAATGCCAAGAAAGCCAAGAAAAAAATAAAATAAACAGGTAAAGGACACTGGTCAAGATCTGGAAATGAAGATAGAAGCAATAAAGAAAACACAAATGGAAGGAATTCAGGAAATGGAAAATCTGGGTAAGTGAACAGGAACTACAGATGCAAGCATCACTAACAGAATACAAGAGATGAGAAATGAAAGAGAATCTCAGGCCTCGAATATATGACAGAAGAAATAGATTCATCCATCAAAGAAAATGTTAAATCTAAAGGATACTTAACACAAAAAGTCCAGGGAATCTGAGGAACTGTGAAAAAGACCAAACATAAGAATAATAGAAAGAGAAGAAACCCAGATGAAAGGCTCAGAAAATATATTCTACAAAATTTTACAAGAAAATTTTCCTAACCTAAGGAAGGACATGCCTATAAAGGTATAAGAAGCTTATATAACACCAAATAAACTGGACCAGAAAAAAGTCTCTGTGCCATATAATAATCAAAACACTAAACATACAGAATAAAGAAAGAATATTAAAAGCTACAAAGGAAAAAGGCCAAGTAACATATAAAGGTAGACGTATTAGAATTAGGCTCTCAATGGAGACTTTAAAAGCAAGAAGGGCCTAGACAGTGTCTTGTAGACTCTAAGAGACCATGGATGCCAGCTCAGACTACCATACTCAGCAAAACTTTTGATCACCACAGATGGAAAAAATAAGACAATTCATGACAAAGTCAAATTTAAATAATATTCATCCACAAATCCAGCCTTACAGAAGGTACTAGAAGGAAAACTCCAACCCAAGGAGGTTAACTACACTAGCTAAGACACAGACAATAAATAACCTCATACCAGATAAAAAACAAAGAAGCAACACACACACACACCCTACCACCACCATCACCACCACCACCAACAACAATAAAATAACAGAAATTAACCATCAGTGGTCATTAACATATCTCAATATCAATGGACTCAATTCGCTATTAAAAAGACAGAGGCTAAGAGAATGGATACAAAACTAGGATCCATCCTTCAGCTGCATACAAGAAATACAACTCAACACAGAAGATAAATATTACCTCAGAGTAAAGGGTGGGAAAAAGATTTTTGAAGCAAATGGACCTAAGAAGCAAGCTGATATAGCTATTCTAATATCTAACAAAATAGACTTCCATCAAAATGTGGCTCTATACAAAACTCAAAAAAAAAAAAAAACCATAGCCCTATTACATGTAAATGATAAATGGACTGAGAAAGAAATCAAGGAAGTGATATCCTTCACAATAGCCACAAATAATATAAAATATCTTGGAGTAACTCTAACCAAGCAAGTGAAGGACCTGCATGGTAAGAACTTCAAAGTCTTTGAAGAAAGAAATTGAAGAAGATATCAGAAGATGGAAAGATCTTGAATTGTTAGGATTGACATAGTAAAATTTGCCATCTTACCAAAAGCAATCTATAGATTCAATGAAATTCCCATCAAAATTCTTTACAGACCTTGAAAGAGTAATACTCAATTTCATACGGAAAAACAAAAATCCAAGACAACTAAAACAATCCTGTTCAATAGGAGAATTTCTGGAGGTATCACCATCGCTGATTTCTAGCTGCATTACAGAGCTGTAGTAATAAAAACCACATGGTGTTATCATAAAAACAGATAGACTGATCAATGGAACTGAATCAAAGACACAGATGTAAATCCATATACATATGAACACCCTATTTTTTTGATAAAGAAGCCAGAAATATACAATGGAAAAAAGAAAGCATCTTCAACAATGGTGCTAGTCTAATTGAATGTCAGCATATAGAAGAATGCAAATAAATCTATATTTATCACCTTGCACAAAACTCAAGTCCAAGTGGATCAAAGACCTCAACATAAATCCAGAGACACTGAACCTGATAGAAGAGAAAGTAGGAAATAATCTCAAATGCATAGGCACAGGAGACAGCTTCCTGAACAGAACACCAATTGCACAGATACTAATATCAACAATAAATGGGACCCCAAGAAACTGAAAGACTTCGGTAAGGCAAAGGATACTGTCAAAAGGACAAAATGGTAGCCTACAGAATGGGAAAAGATCTTCACCAACCCCACATCTGATTTTAAAAGTATATAAAGAACTCAAGAAACTGGATACCAACAAACTAAATAATCTAATTAAAAATTGGGGTACAGATTTAAACAGAGAACTCTCAACAGAGGAATCTCAAGTGGCCAAGAAGCATTTAAAGAAATGTCCAATATCCTTAGCCAACAGGGAAATGCAAATCAAAATGACTCTGGATTCCATCTTATACCTGTCAGAATGGCTAAGATCAAAAATGTGTGACAGATCATGCTGCAGACAATGGTCAGAGCAAGGGGAACATTTCTCCATTGCTGATGTGAATACAAACTTGTACAGCCACTTTGGAAATCAGTATGGCAGTTTTTCAGAAAATTGAGAATCGACCTACCTCAAGACCTAGCTATAGCATATACCCAAAGGATGCTCCACCACATCACAAGGACACTTACTCAACTATGTTCATAGCAGCTTTATTCATAATATTCAGAACCTGGAAGTAACCTAGATGTCCCTCAACCAAAGAATGGATAAAGAAAATGTGGTACATTTACACAATGGAGTATTACTCATCTGTTAAAAACAATGACATCTCGAGAGGGTGCTTGAGCTGACCTACTTTGGTGATTGGATGGCTGAATACCCTAACTGTCATCATAGAATCCTCATCCAGTGACTGATGGAAGCAGATGTAGAGCTCCACAGCCAGGTCCCATGCAGAGTTCCAGGAGTCCAATCAATGAGAGAGAGGAGGGAATCTATGAGCAAGAGATATCAAGACCATTGGTGGAAAAAGTACAGAGACAATTAAACTAGTGGAAACACATGAATTGTGGACCAATAGCTGAGGAGTCCCCATGGTACTGGACTAGGCCCTCTGGGTAAGTGAGACAGTTGTTTAGCTTGAACTGTTTAGAGGGCCCCCAGGCAGTAGGATTGGGACCTGTTCCTAGTGCATGAGCCGGCTTTTTGGAGCCTAGTGCCTATAGTGAGACACTTTGTGCAGCCTTGGTGCAGGGAGGAGGGGCTTGGACCTACCTCAACTGAATGTACCAGGTTCTGCTGACTACCCATGGGAGACCTTGCCTTGGAGGAGGTGGGAATGGGGTTGGTTTTTTTTGGGGGGGAAGGCTGGGGGTGGGAGGAGGGAGGACAGGGGAATCTGTGGTTCGATTGTAAAATGAATAAAAAAAATCTCTTAATAAAAAAACGAAAGAAAGAAAAAAACAATGGCATCATGAAATTTACAGGAAAATGGAGACAACTAGAAAAGATAATCCCGAGTGAGATAACCCAGACCCAGAAAGACAAACGTGGTATGTACTTACTTATAGGTGGATATTAAGTGTAAAGTAAAGAGGCTACAATCTACAGATTCAAAGAAGCTAAGTAACAAGGAAGGCTCAAGGGGTGACACATGAATCTCACTGTGAAGGGGAAGTAGAATAGACATCACAAATGGAGGGTGTTCTGGATTGGGGTTTGGGCATGGGAACAGGAGGCATCAAGTGGGTGGAGGATGAAGGGAGAGAATACTGGGCGAGACAGTTGGAATCTGGGAGCATCTCAGGGGTGATCTAGAAACCTAGTGCAATGGAAACTCCCAGAAATCTATGAAGGTGACCCTAGCTACGACACCTAGTGATGAGGAATATGGAACCTGAACTAGTCATCTCCTGTAACTAGGCAAGACTTCCAGTAGAGGGATTGGGGCCCCAACCCAGGCACATAACCTTGGACCTACAATATGCCCTGCCAACAAGATATGTTAGGATAAAGATGGCACAAAAAATATGGGAGAAACCAACCAATGACTAGTCCAACTTGAGAGCCATACCATGAGAGGGAGCTCACCCCTGACACTGCCTAGAGGACCAGAACCCAGAGGCTGGACAGCCCAGTGATCTAGGACCAAACATGACCAGCAATAAAAAAAAAAGCCAATGAAATGATTCCTAATGATATTCTGCTATACTCATAGATTGCTGCGTATCCCAATTGTCATCAGAGAGACTTCACCCAGCAACTGATGGAAACAGATGCAGAGCCCCACAGTTAAACATTAGGCAGAGCTTGGGGAAGGATCATTGAGCCAAAGGAGTCAAGGACACCACAAGAAAACCCACAGAATCAACTAACCTGGGCTCATAGGAGCTCACAGAGACTGAATCGACAACCTTAGAGCTTGCATGGAACTGACCTAGGCCTTCTGCACATGTTACAGTTGTGTAACTTGGCCTTCATGTGGGGCTCCTAAAAGTGGGAGCAGGGCCTGTCTCTGACTCTGTTATCCACTTTTGGTACCCTTCCCTCCTACTGGTTGCTTTGTCCAGCATTATTAGAAGAGCAGGTGCCTAGTCTTACTGCGACTTCACATTCCGTGGCTGGCTGATACACAAGGGAGGCCTGCCCTTTTCTGAAGAGAGAGGAGGACTGGATAGTGAGTGGAGGGGGATGGCACAGGTTAGAGGAAGGGACTAGGAGGAGAGAACGGAGGGAGGGGAAACTGCTGAAAAAAATTAATTACTTAATAAAAAGGATTACATATTTAAAACAAAGTTACACAAATATACTCAAAAGTAAAGAGAAAGTCTAAAATAAAAAATCTATTTACAATAGCTCCTTTAAAACTATAATCCAAAATAATGATTTTTTTATTCCAATAAATGTAAATATCTTTATTCTGTTAAAAATTAAAAATAGTATTCCCAGAGAAGAGTATGAAGAATTTGATACGCTATGAGCTACTGTGCTTTATTATCTTGGGTGTACACCATAACAACCATGAATCTGACCATAAATTAAATGTCCATGACTATAATTGCTATGTGGCATGACTTTATGTTAATGTTGCTATCTAGAGCCAGTACACGACTAAAACACAGTGCCTATCTTCCTAATTATACACAATAATAATTATTATAACTTCAATTTGACATCACATTATCTTTTCAGGAATTCATTGCATAGTATGTACATTATCTTTACTGGCATTTAGAGAAGACATTGCAATGCCTCACAAGACCACTTTGTTTTCAAGGTTTGGTCTGTCTGGTTTTGAAGGTAAGGACACAGAGAGCCCTCTCCACAATGTCTAGGAGAAAAATGCCAACTATTCAGGGTGGATTTTCCTCATGTTTCTTCATTATATATTTTGTTCTGAATGAGAATAGCATTGTTGACCCTCTCAGGAACAGCATTAGAGGCAATCCCTATGAGTGGGACAGATGTGATCAGCAAATGATAATTTTCATTCAGCTTTAGAATTACACCATAAACATATTGGGTTCCTAATAATTACTTGCATGTTGGGACCTTCTGATCTGCAACCTCAATGCCCACTGAGCTTACCCCATTATTAAAGAGTCTAGGAGTCATTGGTTAATGAATTTTGGGATGAGAAATCACAGACAATTACATTTGTTCTTCATTCTGTCTCTTTGGATTTCATTTTTAATGTTGCAAATGCCTCTGGCTCCTTCATACACTTGATGTCAAATCATGCCTAAGACAAGCCAAAATTCCTTTTGAAAATTCAGAGTGCCCAGGTATTTAAAGAGCATAATATGGAAATCAGCACGCAGTAGAAATTGTCCCTGGATCTGGGATGCCAGTAATCTGTGGATCTTCTTTCAAGGCAGCCTGATGACAGCCAGGAACTGAAGATAACAGAGTACCTGCTGTTATTTGGATGCCCTGATGTTTTCTTCCCACTTCTCTCACTGTTAGGATTCTCTGTTCAGATTCAGCTCCAGTCTCAACTCCAAGCTGGTTTTTTGAACCTATAAAAAGGGTACAGGGATGTGTGTTAAGGAAAGGAAACACAGTAAAGCCATCCTATAGGCACACAGAATAAGGCAGCAGTTGATGTTTAAATGTGTATCCATAGAAAATAAATAAATAAATAAATAAATAAATAAATAAATAAATAAACAATAAATAAGATATACAGTTGCATAGATTCAAGCTAGCAAAATACTTTTATAACAGGATAATAACTAATTCTTCAAACTTGGTTTTCTAGAGTGGCTTATAGAAAACTCTGGCAGAAAAACTTTGGGTCCTGAATATAGGTGTGAAAGCTTTGGCCTGACCTTATTGCCTCACATATAGTCTATATATAGCATGATTTTCCCCAGATTATCCATTTTCTAGCAACAAGGGTGTAGACATGGATTGCAGTTATGTTGTTCAGCCTTTTATTATAGTGAAATCAATAACTAATAGAATTTGGTTCCGTTTTTGTTTTGTTTTGGAGTTTTTTTTATTTTGTTTTATGAGACAAGTCTCAAGCAGTAGAGGCTGTCTCAAGCTCACTGTACAGGCAAAGACGACCTTAGCCTTCTGATTTTCCTGCTTCCACCTCTCAAGAACTGAGGCTCCAGGCCTGAACCATTTCGCTCAGGTTTGCAGGGCACAGAATGGAATGCGGGACTTTGAGCATGCTGGGTAAGCACTCTGTTAGCTAAATTACTGTCCTAACCTTCCAATATGAACTTTACAAAGCTGAACAGCATTAGATTAAAAAAAAGAAGAAGAGAAAAGTGAGAAAAGAGGCTAAAAGTGGACTAAATCTATAATAACGTTTCAATTTTCCAATCCATGTTTTCTAATTCTTTATCAAAGGGAAAAATTTAAGAATATTTTGCAACAGATAACATTTTTCTATAAAAAAGCAGATACGTAAATATTTTAGATTTTTTTTCGGGGGGCGGTGAGGGGGGCTTCCTATGCATCTACTGAATTATACTATTATAGTGCAAAAGTAATCATTAATATGTACATAGCACTCCATAAATAAGTTTGGTGGGTTTTTTTTAACTAATCTTTATTGTAGATATGTGATTTAACTATATACCTTGGCTGTTCAGTTCTCCTATTTACCCTCTTATATTTTTGGAAAACCCAGCTAAATAGCTGCAATAGAGCCATTCTTTTTAGAAAGGCTATTCTAACTAGTCTAGGTTTAATATTTATCTTTATATTCTTTCTATTTATATTCTCTGAAATAATCATATTTCATAAGATAATTAAAAAAGAGGCATTCATTGACATTCAGTATTTTGTAAAAATATTTTTATTAAAAATGTCCTTGATCATGCAGTCATGTGCATAATTTCTGTGTTTTTTTCTATTTAGACACTTAAGAAGACTGGATGATAAGTAAGCAGTTGGGCATTTGTTGATTGAATATTGTTGATGTAGTTCTGGAGAGACTAGCTTAATTTTTGTACATGATCTAAGATGTTAACACATCTGTCTCATGTGTCATCAGTATTTCATGTGAAATAGAGCATATAAGTAAAATCATATCATATATAAAGATACATGCACTTCTGTGTAAACATATATTTTATATATAAATATATAATATATAAAGTATGCTATCTTAACTACAAACACTCATCAATTTACAGTGTGGTCTTGATACAGCTGAATTAACATGTTAAAAATACATAAAATTGCCAGGCGGTGGTGGCGCATGCCTTTAATCCCAGCACTCGGGAGGCAGAGCCAGGTGGATCTTTGTGAGTTCAAGGCCAGCCTGGGCTACCAAGTGAGTTCCAGGAAAGGCGCAAAGCTACACAGAGAAACCCTGTCTTGAAAAAAAAAAAAAAAACATAAAATCTTCTAAATTACCGAACAACCTAGTTTTGCACACAGTTGCCCAGTAGAACAATAGCTGTTTCCTTTTCTGGACAGCTGGAGATATAGGTCCCTGCCCTACCTACATCTGAAGAGAGGAATGACACAGGAAAAGATTAACACCCTCAAGTCATTATGTTTTCAGCTGAATTCCTCTGACTTTTATCTGATTGTAATGTTGAAAAGTCAACCCACCTTAAATCAATACCATATAAGTATTTTAAATAGATAAGTATATGTTACCATCACATATATTGGAATATGTTTCAGTTTGAATTCATGATGCTGATGTTTTTAAAAGAAATCAAAGAGTTCATTCACCTTGTTTCCAATATGCCTGATTTAGTTTCAGAGAGTAAACACTCAGTATGGTTAGTTAACGGCTTAACAGCAAAACTTAACTATTTATTATATAGATTTTTATTAATAGAAAACTGTAAATACTGACAATTTTACTGATGCCTCTCCAAATTCCCACTCCTTCTCTACTTCCCTTCTTCACTCCAACTCCTATATTCTGTATCATGGGAAGGAAATGGAGAGGGTGTGCTTCCTTTCAAACTCTGCTCTCAATTTTAGTGAGGAACCTGCCTGACTCCATTTTGAAGGCAGGAGCCATTATGCTGTATTGTTAAAAATAAGTTTCCATTTACTGTAAGAGCTGAGTTGCTGTTTTTAAGCCTGTTTCCTGAAGCCTGATGTGCACAAACCCATGACCTTGATATGTTTTTTAGAACACCCTGACCTTCCTTAATCCTCCTCAACCCTCCCTAATCACACTCCCTAATCACAATCACGTGACAACCATGTGGTGGGTTATGGGTTTTTGGGATTTTTTTTGAGATTTTTCTGCATTTTCTTATTGTCCCATTGTCTCTCTTCTATAAACCTGCTTTGAAAACATTTATGATTTTACTCCTTAAAGGGGGCCCAAGAAATGGACTCAGGACTAATCTCTTATCTATCTATCTATCTATCTATCTATCTATCTATCTATCTATCTATCTTATATCTCAACAGAAGCCTTCCCTCCCTCCTCTCCTTCCACTTCTCTCGCCTTCACCCCCCCCTATTCACCCCTCCTCTTTATTCACTCAGAAAAGGGCAGGCCTCTCATGGGCTTCAGCAAAGCATGGCATAAGGCCAAGCACCTTCCTCTGTATTCAGGCTGGGTAAAGCAATCCAGCATGAGGAATAGGTTTGCAAAAGTCAGCCAAAGCACCAGAGACAGCCCCTGCTCCCATTGCCAAGAGTCCCACAAATAGACCAAGCTATACAACTGTCACGTATATGCAGAGAGTCTAGGCTGGTCCCATGCAGTCTTTATGGTTGTTGATTCAGATTCTATGAGTTCCCATGAGCCAGAGTAGCCGTTTTATCCCAACTTAGGAGGCAATCAACTTAGCTTGCTTCATATTTGGCTCAGAATTGTGGTAGTTGTTTTATTCTCACCTGATGGGATTAATATTAGCTACAAAGACAATTTTAACAATTTACTCCATTTTTCCATGCTACAGAAAAAATAATAAATAAATTCTGTAGAACTTAAGTCTCTGAAAGCACTGAAAAAGAAAGTTTAGTTAGGGACAAGAATACTAAACACTTCAAATTAAAGTCCATGAACAAAGCAAATAATGCTGATTAATGGATTTCTTTAAATGTTTTATTCTAACATAAAAATCAAAGTCAATTCCCTTATTCAGCAGAAGTAAATTCATCTCAATTCTCACCTTAATTAATGTGTCTTCCTAAAAGAAGCCAAAAAAGAGAAGATTGAATAGTAATTAAATGATACTTTTGCACAGTTAAAATTATCACAAAATGCATGCAAATTGTAAAATGTCATTAGTAAAGGTTTATTCCCTGTGAAATTCTTGGTGCCATCATCATTTTATTTTGGGGAGCCACCTTTGGTCTTTGGGAGGACAGACAGCAGCCTTTTATTTCAAAAACATGAGCTCATTGTTGTTGGGATCAGTTGAGCCTGGGTTGATAAAATCTTGAAACAAAATAAAAGCAGTAGGAAAGGAGAGGGAAAAATTAATAATCACAAGTAACAAATTAATCTTGTTTGCTAAACATAAATTTTTCTCTGAGTGAGAAATCTTAAAAATCGAAATATACATCTTTGGCTGAAAATCTTCAAAAGCAGTTGACAGTACTAACAAAAGTGCTGAAAGTGATAGAGATTTTATTTTGGAGAATGTTGGCACAGTTTCTACAACTCTGGTGTTTCTGCTGACCACTTTATTAATTTCATGAACTGTCTAGCTAAGTCTTCATTGTGACAGTTCCTTACAATGTCCCATTTTCCATGGAGACCATGAAGGACTTGGGAATGGTGTAGTCTTGTCCATTCATCATTCCAGAGCCACAGGCCCACTCTCTCCATCTTCTGAGTGGCAGGTTGGAGATGACCATGGACTGCAGCACCCACAGTCTCTGACTTTCTCTGCGAAGCAGAGATAGCAGTAATCAACACGGGTTGGTGTATGCATAAGAAAGAAGTCAGGAGATATATCTAACAGCCACTGTACTTTGCTCTGCAAGAGACTGTGTTCCTCTTGCTAGAGTTACAACTCCTTCCAGGCCAGAGTCCATTCAATACCAATCAGCACAGTATTAGAGAAAGCCATATTCTATCCCTTCATATAAAAGATAATAACCATGCTAACTGGTGGAATTCCCAATTGTTGTACTTTTCTACTGGCACTTTTAACTATTCCACACTTCTGTAAATTGTCCCTTAGTTAAGTGGTCTCCATTATCATTCTGTGTATCTCTTGAAGATCCTGACTAATTAAAAAATTATTTCATAGTCTTGAAGCATTAGTCACTAATTTTTCCATGGCCATAAGAACAAATTACAGATTCTGGTTTTTAAAGTTCACTTTGTTAACCCTTTCTATGTGGTGAGATTGTGTTCTCCAAAATACTGTGCACCCTAATAAACTTATCTGGGGTAAGAGAACAGAACAGCCATGATATTAAACATAGAGGTTAGGCAATGGTAGCACATGCCTTTAATCCTAGCATTCCAGAGGCAGAGATCTGTCTGGATCTCTGTGAGTTCAAATCCACACTGGAAACACCCAGATGTGGTAACAAGAGACTTTAATCCTAGGAAGTGATGGCAGAAAGCAGAAAGGTATATAAGGCGTGAAAACCACGAACTAATCTGGTTAAGCTTTTATGCTTTTGAGTAGCAGTTCAGCTGAGATTCATTCTGGATGAGGACTCAGAGGCTTCCAGTTTGAGGAAACAGGATCAGCTGAGGAATTGGCAAGGTGAGGTGGCTGTGGCTTGTTCTGCTTCTCTGATCTTCCAGCATTCACCCCAATACCCAGCTCTAGGTTTGTTTTTATCAATAAGAACTTTTAAGATTCGTGTTACATTTCCTTGGCATTTACTACATTTTGTTTTCCTCAAATATGCCTTTCATAATATAGGATTATTTTTTCCCATGCTTGTGATGTATGAAACTGAGAGAAGTTCCCTACAAGGACATCTTGTGAAGGTTTAACTGAGAACAGCCTCCATTGGCTCATATATTTGAACACTTCGTCCTCAGTTAGTGGAACTGCTTCAGAGGATTAGAAGATGTGATCTTGGTGTAGGGGTGTCACTGGGGGCAGGCTTTGAGATTTCAAAAGACGTGTATCATTCTCAATGTCCCTTTCTGTCTCCTACTTGTGGATCAAATTTGAGCTCTTGCAATTGGTTTCTCTTTTTTTAACTCTTTACTCTTTGGGGCGCCCATCACTCAGCACCCAAACAAATACATAGACGTTTATTCTTACTTATAAATGTCTGGCCTTAGTTTGGCTTGTTTCTAGCCAGCTTTTTTTTTTTAATTATCTCATCTATTTTTTGGCCTCTGGGCTTTTATCTTTCTCTAGTCTATATACCTTTCCTCACTTCTTACTCTGTGGCTTGCTGTGTAGCTGAATGGCTGGCCCCTAGAGTCTTCCTTCTTCTCTTTCTTGCTTCTCCATCTCCTGCCTTGCTATTGGCTCTTGAGCTCTTTATTAGACCAATCAGGTATTTCAGACAGGCAAAGTAACACAGCTTCACAGAGTTAAACAAATGCAACATAAAAGAATGCAACACAGTTTTGCATCATTAAACAAATGCTCCACAGTATAAACAAATGTAACACATCTTTAAATAATATTCCACAACAAGCTCTCAAACATTGCTCCAGGAACATGTCTGACTGCTGCAAAGCTTCCTAAATGATAGTCATGAACTCAATCCTTTGAAACTGTAAGTCCCAAATAAATGCTTTCATCTACATGTAACACGAATTGCTAAATGGTCTTACTAATTAATTTTTAAAAAAATGGAGCCAGATATTGGGATGAAAACTGAAAGATCAGAGTAAACAGAACAAGCCACAGCCAACCTCACCTTGCCATCTCCTCAGCTGATTCTGTTTCCATGAATCCTCAGACTGAAAGCCTCAGTCTTTACCCCTGAGGGTCTCAGTTGAGCTGCTGCTTAGTTCCTGTCTCCTCACACCCTATATACCATTCTCCACACAGCCATGTCACTTCCTGGGATTAAAGACATGTGTGCTTTCCAAGCAAAGGCATGAGACCTCAAGTGCTGGAATTAAAAGTGTGTGCACCACTCCTGGCTCTGTTGCTAATGTGGCCTTGAACTCACAGGGATCCAAACGGATCTCTGCCTCCCAAGTGATAGGATTAAGGGTGTGTGCCACCAGTGTTTGGCCTCTATGTCTAATCTAGTGGCTGACTCTGTCCTCTGATTCCTAGATAAGTTTATTAGGGTACACAATATATTGGGGTATACAATGTATCACCACATCTATAAATTGCCTTGGCCATGATGTCATATCATATAGTATTTTATCTATTTTAGAAATCTAAAACAGATCTGCATTAGGTGAAGGGTCATAAGAATGATCTTAAACTGCATGTATGGGAAAGTAGATTCTGAGCTACTTGGCATAGCCCAAAGAAGCAGGTAGCTAGCATTTGATGTAGATAGTGCCTTTTAAAAAAGTTCTAGTATTTTCAGAACTAAAAAAATCATGACAAGGCCTAGAAGTTTCTGGACATGCAATTCCAGAGGACTCCTGGTGGTCTAGGCACCTGCAACAGGATCTTGAGGGACTAACTCAGTTCCATTAAGCCTTCTTACCTTATTTGCAAAATCTGTACTTTTAGTATATTTTGTATTATAGGGTAGTTGTGAGGATTGACCCAAACTGCTACTCACTATATCTGACAGGATGGCATCAAAATCATATCAATTCCTCTGCCTCAGTTTTCCAAGCCCCAGGATTTCACATATAAGCCATCATATCCAGATTAAATTTCATTTCTTTATATGAGAATAATGGTGAAAATTATCCAAAAGACTGGCTATAGTTGAGGATTTTTATTTGGCTTTTAAACTTCTAGTACAAGTATATATTTATCTCACTAATTATGTTTATCCTGGATTGAAGCTAATGTTTTTCTCCCTCAGGGGAAACATGGCTTTCTTCCTATTTCGCCACCTTTTTTGCTCATTCACTATTAGCTAAGTTTATATCTCTTACTGGAGACTCATGTTTCACATCGCCTGTTTTCATCATTTCCCTGTCTCTTCTGACCTCATTGCTGCCTGTTACAACATGGAGTCACATAACGTAATGTTGTTCTCTAAAGAGCTTGATCACTTTGCTATTCCACTCCACAATGCTGCCAGGCTGGCTCTCTGGACCAGTCATTATTAATAATGGATGCTGATCATATATACTGGACCATAAGCTACATTTATCAATTCAGAGGTACTATAAAGAGCAGTGAATGGCTGTTCCAAACATAAGCTGGCTTTTACTGTTATTTTAACTTCTTAAGTCTTAGTTTTCTCATCTATTTAATAAGAGCAATAAGGAACTTTTTGATAGGAAAGTGATTATCTAAATTCAAGTCTCCCTAGTCACCATTGCTAAATTATAAAAGACAACAAAGAAATGAGTAAGCCAACCAACTTCCATTCTTCCAATTAAATAAAATTTAATTAAGTTGTAAAAATGAGGAAATACCAATTCTCAGTGTACCTATTTCTCAACACTGATGCCAGATTTTACAAAGAGGTAAGAAGGCCTAATAAAATGGTGACAAATGAGAACAAAAGGCCCATCAAATCACCTTAGAAACAGAACGTTCTTAAATAGGAAATAACATTGTCAAACCTGGTGCCTCAGTAAGAACTTTAAAGTGTGTACAGGGCTCACAGAAGCAGTCTGGGGACAGCGCTGCTGATGGACAAGGCAAACTAACGACCCAGGGGCCAGGGAGCATCCTTTGAAAATTATGTGATTGGGTATTTTATAATCCCTTTAGATAAGAAGAAAGAAAAGATACCATAAGAAACAACCTTGTCTTCACTAACAAACCTGAAGAAAGAGAAAAAAAGAATGAAAGAAAGCAGCTAAAGATATCACAATCTCTTAATCTGGAGGAATGTTTTCATGAAATATAGTTTCAGAAACAAACTAAAATTATGTCTAATTTCTATCCAAAATACAGAAATTCAGGCAATATCTACCACGTATAGCTATAAAATGATAAAAAAGAAACTGAAAAAATGCAATTAAATGGTCTTCTGGCTATTACTTTTTCTTCTTCCTCTAAATTAATCATAGGCAACCCAAATTAAAGAGCCTTCAAACACACACAAATATTTGCTTGCAATCACACATGCTTACACACTTTGAAATGTGAAGCTAGAACAATGAATCAGAAATTCAATTGATAAATATATATATTAGAAATAAGGTTATATATTACTATAACATTAACTGTATACAATATGATTAGTATTGCCATAATACATATAACATGTACTATACATAATACATAGACAATATTTAGTAAATACAAATATAACAATATGTAACACATTATATATAAGGAAGAAATTAAATGGGAGATTATTGAACTCTGGGGAAAATGGAAGAAAAAGAAAATTATGCAAAAATGTAATTAAACTTCCAAAATACTCAAAGGATAATGAACTAAAACAGGTATTTTCTTTCCACATCAACTTATGTATCTTCACCATGCCACAGATAAGTGCCAAAAGTTTGCCATCATTCACCTGCTTCTCTTATTTTGTTCATCATATATATATATATATATATATATATATATATATATATATATACATACATACACACACACATATATATTCATGCAATAGCAGTTGGTGCAAAAAGAGGCCATGAATTTGAAGGAGAATGGAGAGGAATATATGGTAAGATTTGGAGGGAGGCAATGGAAGAGAGAAGTGTTATAATTACTCAGAATATCAAAATATTACTTAGACCATTTAAAGATTTTGAAATATGAGTAATCAAGTATGACAATGATGGAATGTACCATCCAATCAACTTCCAACCTAATAAACTCTTACAATAAAAAGCCTCCAGAAGATCCTATCACGTTTCTAGTCATACAGGCCATCACTAATGTGAGTGCCATGAATATAATGTCTCTCAAATTCTGAAGCATGTGTGACTACACAGCTTTCAAACCAAGGTGTAAAGTCATGGTTCATCAACTTTTTTAAATTAATACAAAAATGTTCCTCCACATTGGCACCCACGGTGAAAACCCTAATAACATCCACAAGACTGCTGACATGGCCGTGGCTTCCTAATTAATATGGAGCATAAAAATTTTTATCTACGCAGTCACAAAAATTATAAATAACCAATAAATTTGGAAACGTGGGGGATATAATAAAGTTCTAAGGTTTACTTTCTCCCTTTCTCTTACATGTTTTTATAGCCATAGCTCTCACTTGTTTTGCTGACTATTTAATTCTGCATTTAAATATGACCAATTATGAAATAAAATAGAGACTTTAGGCTAAAGAATTTGTCTTCTAGTTAATATCTTTAAGTAGCTTAGATACTAGTAAAACTCAGCTGCATAGTGGACACTGATCTCTATTTTATGTCATGCTTAGCCATATGTAAATGCAGAATTGAAACAAAAGTTTAAAAAGATCATTAAGTCAACCATGAGAAAACAAAACAAGATAGCAAGTTAAGTTTAAAAAAGAAAATAGAGCAAGTTGGGATGAAAAGGAGGAACCTACATATGCAACAACAAAAAAAAAGAATGGAAACAAAATACTATGAAGACACGTTGAAATGTGTATTCTGATAAGTAATGAATCATGTTTGCAGAAGATGCATAAATTCAGGCACTACAATCAACCTCAGCTAACAGAGACCATCTAGTTCCATCTTACAGAATTTCTACAAACAACATCTCTAGAAGGTACTACAATACAACATGAAACTAATAAACTAAAAAGATCTTCTACTTGGAAATTTTCAAATTACTATTCAAATTTGAATTATATAACTTCTTTAAAATTATAATATGAACATGAGACATCAAATCTATGGAATATATTAAGCATACAAATTAGGTAGTCCAAAGCCATAAATATTCATATCAATCAACAGAAGGAATGAAGGGATAAAACTGAAGGAATGAACACAGTCATATAGGATTATAGAAAGTGCTGAAAATAGTAATATATGTAAAATACTGGGTACAGACTTGGCATAGTGTAGTACTGAATAAATGATGTTGGTCCTATGGATATTCAGCAACTTTTAAAATATCCCCCATGACAGTGTTTGTATAAAAACACTCAGATGCTCTGTGAGCTCCCTCGGTCTTTTCTATTACTCAGTCAATGTTCCTTCCCCTTTTATTTACCTCAAAATAGTTTCCATCATGTCTCCCCACTCCTTTCCTCAGTTTCACTGATTTTCCAACTTCATAGTCCTTAATTAGTTTCAATTTTATACCCAGGTCAATCGTTCTGTATGGCTTCTTTCAAGGAACATTGTCAATGTTGTGCTGAACAAAACACCAGACAATCATATCAAGCATTAGAGAAAATGATAGAATAAAGAGTTGTGACAAGCATGAGATGTGTGAGCCTGGTAGTGGCTACTCTCATGTGCAGTTTATCTTGTCTGCAACATCATTGTGTAGTGCATAACTACACTCATCTATAAGAAAGCTTTCACGGCCAGACAGTGGAGGCACACACCTTTAATTCCGGCATTCGGGAGGCAGGGGCAGGTGGATCTCTGTGAGTTCGGGACCAGTCTGGTCTACAAAGCAAGATCCAGGACAGACACCAAAACTACTACACAGAGAAACCCTGTCTTAAAAAAAAAAGAAAAGAAAGAAAGAAAAAGAAAAAAGAAAGCTTTCACTTTGTTTTACTTCTTCAGAGAGTGTGTAAAACAACACACTTACTTTGTGGTGATAATGCTGCAGAAACTCATTGACACCATTTTTTTTTCAGGCATGCACTTGATTTCTGTCTGCTTGTCACATTTTTCTAAGTCTCACAGCACTGAAAAACTATTAAAATATTATTAATTGTTATTGTGCGTAGTGTGTAAAAGAAAAAGAAAGTATCAACTTGAGAATGGGGTAGTGGATGTAGGAGGTGTTTGGAGGAGGGAGGAAAGGGAGAGCATCAATGGTATAATTCTATTTCAATTGAAAACATTATTTAAGAGAATTATATTGGACTGGAGAGATGGCTCAGCAGACAAAAAGTACTTGCCATGCAAGCATGAGGACTTGAATTTGAATGAATAAAATTTACATACAAAAGCCTGGCATAGCTGTGCATATGTGCAACCTAGCACTGTGGAACAGAAGCCAATCCTGAGCTCTCCCTGGACAGCATCCTAGCCAAAGTGACAGCCTTCCAGTTCAATAAGAAACCCTGTCTGAAAGGAATGACACAGAGAGCAATAGAAGAAGACTCTAGTATCCTGTTTTAGCCTCAGTACGTGAGTCAGCATTCCAGGATGGATAAAGAAAGGGCACAAATGGCCCCAAATGTGGTGTTAGGTGCTATTGGCAGTTGATAGTGGCGATGATGGGGAACTCAGTTTTCTTGAGAGGTGTGGCCCATGATAGATGGCCGTGCTTCAGTGGATGGAGCAGTACCTGTGCACAGATTGAGAGTATTAATGAAATCAGTAAATTATAAACAAAAATGAAAACAGGACATGAACATGGATGGGAGCTGTTGGGAAGTTATGGAAGTGTTGTCGGGGGAGTAGGAGGTGAACGTGACCAAAATACATTGTATATGTTTGTGAAATTTTCAAAAAATAAATAAAAATATTTTTAAAAGAAAATACTACTTGTTGAAACTGTACCTAGCCGTCCAAGAACTCTGATGAACCTGTGCAGTAGGATTAACGTCATTTTCATGTCTGCTAACAGAAAAGCCAGTCTGTAGCCCACAGGACAAGGAGTCATTTTGACTTTCCAGTCTTACTATTAACGAAATGCACTTTACAAAGCTCTATCTGCGTGAATAAAGATTCCTCTGATGGATCTGGCTAAAGTACATTGAAAAGCTTCTGGAAATGGTCCACCATTCTAAACGTCATTAAGAACACTGGTGATTCTCGTACAATTCAAAATAGCAGCATTAAGCTGACCTTAAAATATGCTGATTCCAAAACCTCATGGATGACCTTGAGGCACCCAGGGCTTCAGTGGAAGCAGCAAATGTAGATGGGAGAGAAACAGTAAAGAGCTAGAAATGGAAGATAAAACTGAGTTGCTGCTGTCATACAATGAAAGTTTACTAAACAAAAGGTTGTTTTTGAGGAGTAAACAGCAAATGTGACTCCTGGAGACAGAATCTACTCCTGTTAAAGATGTTCTGTAAATGTTGCTAAGACAGCAGAGCTCTTGGTGTTTATCCTAATCTCAGGTGCTAGAAGAGCGGCCACACTTGACAGGATGAAAGAAATCCCACTGGGTGTTAAATGCTACTCCACATTACAAGTGACACACAAAGAAGTCTTTTATGAAAAGAGGAGTCAGTTAATGTAGCAAACATCACTGTTGTTATTAGAAATTATCTAGCCACCTCGACCCTCAACCAACACTTGCTGATTGGTCAGCCACCATCAGCATTGGGTGAAACCCTACATCAGCAAAGACTATAACTCCCTGGGGCCCACTTTGTTCTTAACATTTTCAGCAATAAAATAATTCTACTAAAACGTATCAATGCTATTGTACACTTAATGGTCTGTGATATAGTATAACGATAGCGTTTGTGTCATTCTGAAAGATCAAACTAAACCAGTGCTGTGGACTGCATGTGGCTTGTCTTCTTGAGATAGCTCCTTATTGTAGGTTTTTCCTACAAACCTGCAGTGTTTCTGAGATATACCTGTACTGGATTGAATTAAGAGTATCCAGCTATGAGAAGGCTATAGCAATAGTAATAATAACATACTACTACTACTACTACTACTACTACTAATAATAATAATAATAATAATAATAATAATAATAAACAAAATCTTGCAAAACTCTCTCAGTTGTAACTTTTAAGTCTTGGATATAAAGGTGCTACCATTCCTCCTAATATATAGAAGGTGTTTTTATACAGGAATTTCATTTTCTATTTTTAGAAAATAGAAAGAAGGCCTGAGTGATTTCTTTAATCTCCTTTTTGTTTTCTCAAGTGCCCTTAACTAGTTACTACGTCAGAACAGTGATGCTGTAACTCCTGTGGAAGTGAAGGCACATAGAATAGCTGATAAGGGGTATATGAAGCTGAGGATGCTGGGAAGATGAACTTTATGAGTACAATTTCAGAAATGAAATGTGTGAACTTTCTAGGCTCCATTAGCTAGCTCTCCATTTATATAGAGCTCTGAACACCTTAATGTCAGCTCACCCTTATCTCAGTATTTTCAACCAGCCATGACTTGAATCTCATGATAATCAGGAAAGCAGAGCAGTACAGTGTCCATGATTTTCCATCCTTGTTCACACACTCTCACTTTGCCATTCTTGTAAATGGTTCCCTAATCAGCCATGGAAAAATACACTTAAATTCCTGAAACTTTCCCCAGGCCTGAAAATGACTTGTAATTCCATGATCATTCACTAGTGTCTTGAAATTTTCATAGAACAAGATAAATAAGGAATAAATCTTTGAATAAAGAACAGATGAGTGAATGAACATAGGGAAAATGTTGTTCAAGAAGATGATTAACACAAAACGTATTCTTGAAAAAGATTTGCATAAATTGTGTAAAATTGGGGCTGGAGAGATGGCTCAGGAGTTAAGAGCACTGGCTGTTCTTCCAGAGGTCCTGAGTTCAATTCCCAGCAACCACATGGTGGCTCACAACCATCTGTAATGAGATCTGACTCCCTCTTCTGGCCTGCAGGTATACATGCAAACAGAGCACTATATATACAATAAATAAATAAATCTTTAAAAAAAATGTGTAAAATTAACAGCATTGACTATGGTTTGATAAACCATTAACAGAGGGCAAGTACATTACCAACTGACCTCTTAAATCCCTTCTGTGATTTTGTGATTGTAAAATGTCAATCCTAAAGGCAATTTCCTTAATCTAAAGGTATTTTAATATTGAATGTCTCTTTTCAAAAAAAATAGAGCTAGGTATCTGCAGCTAAGTGGGGGACAGGGCAAGGAATAATGAGGTAATATAAGATCTGACACTTGCAAAGAAAAAGCTGAGCTTACTCTTGATGACCCTGCCAAAAAGACAGAAGACCCAGAAGAGAAAGCAGTTAAGGATGATTGGCAAGCACCCTGCTGAAAGAGGTATCATATCTTATGTCCTGCAAAGAGCATCTCGTTCTGAATGATGGTGGCAGGCTTTATCAAGATCAGACCAGAGGAGATCTAGTAAATTCACTTGTAGTTCAGTGACATCATGTATTCCTCCTTTAATATTATTAAAATATTCTACACTGAGGAAAAGTGCCCTATATCCAGAGGGACAGTGAAGGATGACAGCCAGAGGACTCAGGGCTCACCTGCTCAGCAGGGTTGACCATGGTGCATCCTTCTAGCTGCACAGAATGTATCATCCTCTTAGAATAGATCCTTTCATACCCCTGCAATAATTACTATTGCTCTTTATATTTATAAAAAACCTACCCATTGACAATTCCTGGTATTTGAGGTTTTGCTCATAGATTCCTAGACAGTAAGAAATTCTTTCTCTCATCAACAGTCAAAAGATTAATCGGCATGGGAAATTTCCATTAAGAAACATTAATATCTCATACCTAGGGTACACAGTAGTGGCCATCACACAGCAAATTGCTGACAATAGTTGCCAATGCTTTCAAGAAAACAAAGGCTGAGTAGTTAGAACCAACAGTTTTTGCAAAGAATCCAAAAGCGATCATGATTCATTTCTTATGTTACTTTGTCCTGTGCCCATGCTTCCAAATAGTTTGTATAGGTTGTTTACAGCACAGGGGTGTCTTGTCAAACAGATATTTGGAGCAGGAACGAAGTCATACTCCATTTGCAAGCTATGTTCCCCAATATAAGCCTCATTCCTTTAAGACAATCATCTCTTTTCAAATTCTCATGAAGCTACTCTGTGAGTTTATAGTAACTTTGCCTGTGTCTCTTATCTAATTCGAGGCCATACTCTGCCTAATATGGAAAGAAAAGGTTCCCCAGGAAAACTGCTACCAAATCCCCTTTTCTCCTCCCTAAGAAAAACTTGATATTACTCTTGACGGCAATGGGTGCAGTTGAAACATGCAATGCCTCACATTCCTCTCAGTAGTGCCATGAATGTGTGTGTGTGTGTGTGTGTGTGTGTGTGTGTGTGTGTGTGTGTATTCTATGAGAAAGCTGAGTCTTCTTAAGAAATCTTTGTCCTTCAGACATAGATGGTCATGCTTCCTATTCTTTTTAATTTCCCTTTTTGTTTTCAAAGAAAACAATTTTCTGAGAAAACAGAGAATGCCCAACTGTGTTGTGATTAGAAGACAACACAGACTGTCAATTAGGAGGATCCTTCTAGAAGATGGACATTCTCAGGACATTAACAGCATCATGAAGACAATTTATAAATGCTTTCCCATATCTAGACTGCTTTCTTATTTGCAAAGATGTGCCACCTCTTTCAAGCCACTGTATACTGGTTACTAACAAGCCAATTTTGTCTATACTGTAGAAAAGATGGATGAGAAAGCTCTTGTGAGGTTTTATGTCCCAAATAGTTATTGCACATAATATTTATCTAGTGTAAAAGTTTCATAATTAATTTCAAGAAGGAGCTAGTTCATTGGCTTTCTCATGAATAAATAATGTAGTTATGTTTTAATTAAACAGTGTACATGTATTACTTATGACAAATTATGACTTTTTTCAAAGTCTTGGTAGCATTCCAAGGAAAGGGCAACAACAGTTAATATTAAGCTGAGCACTGCTGTTTTCTCTGTTTCATATGCTTAGGATACAGAAAGTTTTACACAGATTCTGGCACACGGTCAGTAAATATTGAATAATGATTATGGTGATGGCCATATATCACTGGTTTTAAACAGTTTCCAAAAGAACAGTTTATGCTACAGACAAAAATAGAATGAATAAATTATACAACCTGGTCTACATATCCTCAAATAGGAATCTTCTCTATTTTAGAGACCAAGGTTTCTTGCCCCTTGAAGAGTGGAAAGTTTCTGTGTCCTGGATGCCAGCATAGCATATAAGAAGAAAATAATCACCTAGTGACTAAGCTTTGTGCCTTATCTCCTGTTCCACATTTGAACTCCAGGGGGCAATGTTTCTTGTGCACAGCTGTGCTTTGAACAATGTGTTGCTCAGACATTTAAATGCCTTTCCCAGATTGTTCTCCAAACTTGATACCACTGGAGATGAAAAGTTAAGTTCGGACTGTTGACTTTCCTGGAATTGGTCATGGTCTTCTGGGGAAAAAAAGTATTTATTTGTGTATTAAAGTGAAGAAGATCTAGTGTTTGAGGTGATCAGGTGAAATTTATGGATGAAAGCCACAGGGAAATAATCAGAGGTGGGCTGTATAATAGCTAAATGTGCTTGCTGAGCGTGGGTGAGGCCCAGGGTTCTATTTTCAGCACTGAAAAAAGACAATAAGACAGATGACGGAGAAGGAAAAAAAGCAGGTAAGAGAGAAAGAAAGGTGGGTGGATGGGGAAAAGAGAAGGAAAAATAATACTGATAGGAAAATTTATTGTCCTTTAATCTTTGATGAAATTGAACAATAATAATAAAATAATTATAATAGAAATTCAGCAAGAGACTGTTTTAATAGTCTACAGGTAGAAAAGCTTATACTGACTAAACAATATGCTTTTTATCCTTGTTTATAAAGCTTTGCAAACAATACCATGAATTCAAGTACAAAGAATGTCAACTATTTCCCTAAAGTGAGATACAAAACTGCATTGTCTCCTGACAATACAATTATTCTACAAATGAATAATTATATAAAATATGAAAGAAATACCACTTAGAAATGTTACCAAACATTAAGGGGAAAAATATTTCTGATTATAACATTTGCACAACTGCCTGTGGTCTCCTTGTCCCAGTTGGTAGCCACTGGTAATATACTCCTCTAAACTTTTGAAGACTAACTATAGATTCTGTATAAAGGAGTGAGAATGATATTTGCCTTTCTGAGACTGGCTAACTTCACAATACACAGCGTGTTCTGGGCTTATCCACAATATGATTTTATATTTTAATGTTGGAATAATATTCCCATATATACAGTCCTCAAATGTTAGACTTACAAGCATGAACCACCAAACTAGATTTTGACCAAATGTCTTATAAAACAGCATTTGGTCAATGAATTCAGACTTAATTTATTTTTCTGAATTTGTTGTTTTTAAATTTATCACTTCTTTCACCCATTAATGAATCACTTTTGAACATGAGAAAAATTATGAAGCCTGAACACTTAATAAATGTAAATATAATTATGCAAATGTCATGAAAACAGTTTTACTAGGTACTACATTCTCCTAACTTAATGTAATATAAGACACGTGACCAATATAGTTTCTGATTATATGCACAAACCTGGAGAACATTAATTTATATTCAGAATATTATAAGGGTTCTAAGGATATCATAATCACTCTCAGAATTCAAGCTTGTATTTCCATGCTAACAAATTGGCTCCATTTATTTTCCTCCTGACAATGCTATTCTGCCCATAGAACAACCACCAGTGTTCCAAAAAGAACATGCCATGCAAGGCTGCCATAATTTTATTGACATAGAAATTCATTCTGTAACACATTCTTTCTATAAACACAAACAAATTATGTGACGATATTTAAACAATCAAACAGAAAATGAACGATGGGTGGTTTTGAAGAATACTGACCACATGATTTAAGTCCATGTTTCAGAGTAATAAAATTTTGATTTTAAGTTGCTTTCTCATTGTTATTTATTAAGCAGCGCAATGTTATTCATTAAGAGGCACTGTTTACAGTGTGAGAAAAGTCACAAGGTACAACAAAGCCCACTATAAGACTTTATTAAGGGAAGAGAACAGAAGGAGTTACTCAGGCCTATGGAAAGATATATAGGAAGAGAAAGGGCAGAGGGAGGAGTGGAACCTGCTTTTATAGATACCCCCCCCCAACATACACATATGGGCTTGCGTAGCTACGCCACACATGCATATAGATTACGTGATCATATAGTGCACAGATTACGTAGGATGTAAGGCCCTGGAATGACTAAGTGCATGAGCAGTCATGGGGGCGTGATTCGGAATTCTAACACTCATACTGTAAATTTTAAGAGGCCATGCTACAGCAACAGTAGAAAACTGGAAAGTGTCCTATATTCTTAAAAATTAAAAAAACAATTCATGTTATTTTTAAAATTTTGGAATAGACTCTCTGCTGAAGTATGTTTTCCTAAGACTTCTCAAACTTGTCAGCTGAGGTGTATCTTTTGGATTAGAAGTTCAATCTTCTCACAGCTGTACAAAATAAAACATTAAACTCACTTTGTGGGAGTATAAATTACTCTTTAGGAATTTTTTGTAATTTTTTTTTGCTTTTTAAAACTTTAAGCAATGATATTTTACAAATTTCAACTGAAACAGCTTTAGGAAAGAGTGATATAAGTCAGACGGTCATGCTAAAATAATCTAGCCAGGACGGTAAAATTCAGCACTCTGCTAGAATGTGCTGGGAGAACAAATAAACTACTAGTGGGATAAACCTTTGCCTTTTTGTGGTGACTTGAATAAGAATGGCCCCCACAGGTTCATAGATTTGAGTGCTTGGTCATTAGGGAGTAGCACTGCTTGACAGAATTAGGAGGTGTGGCCTTGTTGGAGAAAAGTCACTGGGAGTTGGCTTTGGGATTTCAAATGCTCATCTAAGCCAGACTCGGCCTCTTTCTCTTCCTGCTGCCTGACAATCTGGATGTAAAATTCTCAGCTACCTCTCTAGCACCATATCTGCTAGCATGCTGCCATTCAGTCCACCATGACAACAATGGACTAACACTCTCAAATTGTAAGCCAGACCCAGTTAAATGTTTTCCTTTACAAGAGTTGCCATGGTCTTCTTGTCTCTTCACAGCAGTAGAACATTAACTAAAGCAGAAAATAGTACCAGGGATTGGAGTATTGCTGTGACAGGCCTGACCATGCTTTGGTTTGGAGGAATATGGAATGCTCTGGTACTTTGGACTAGAAAGGGATTGGGCATATAATCAGGTTTTAGTGGGCCATCTTAGTAGGAGCATGGAAAACAGTGGTACTGAAAGTGACTTGAACTGTGTGAGTCCAGCTTAAGAAGTTTCAGAGGGGAAGGATATTAACATGTGGCCTAGAGAGAATTCTTGTGATAATTTGGCAAAGAATGTGGCTGTTTTTTGCCCATGTCTGAAAAGTCTGGCTTGAGGCTAAATTGAAGAGTGTAGATTAATGGCATTGGCAGAGGAGATTTCAAAACAGCCTAGTATTGACTGGATTGTGTGATTATTAGTAGCCAGTCTTATGCAGATCTATAATGAAAAGGAGCAAGAAGAGCAAGGAAAAATACAAAATGAAGAGTTTAGGGGAAATGGAGTACCAGGAAGTGAAATGGAGTTAAGTCTTATGCTCACGGAGATAAACAGATTAAGTAAAAGCCTGGTCCTCAGTAGAATAAAGGGAGTGGTAACTTCAGGGCAAGATCTAACTCAACTAAACTTCCAACTTGAGAAAAGGAATTAAAGAAAAGCTTAGGTCTGTGTGGGGGTATTGTGTTCCCCAAAATATTGTGTATGCTAATAAACTTATCTGGGGTCAGAGAACAGGACAGCCACAATATTAAACATAGAGATTAGGCAGTGGTAGCATACGCCTTTAATCCTAGCATTCCAGAGACAGAAATCCCTCTGGATCTCTGTGAGTTCAAGGCCACATTAGAAACGGCCAAGCATGGTGACACAGCCTTTAATCCCAGAAAGTAAGCCTTCAATCCCAGGGAGTGGTGGTAGAAAACAGAAAGGTATATAAGGCGTGAGGACCAGAAACTAGAGGCATTTTGGCCTGGAGAAGCCTTTGGCCTGGAGAAGCATGTGGCTGGTTAAGCTTTCAGGCTTCTAGCAGCAGTTCAGCTGAGACCCATTCTGGATGAGGACTCAGAGGCCTCCAGTCTGAGGAAACAAGACTAGCTGAGGATCCGGCTAGGTGAGATAGCTGTGGCTTATTCTGTCTCTCTGACCTTCCAGTGTTCACCCCAATAACTGGCTCAGGTTTGGTTTTATTAATAAGAACTTTTAAGACTCATGCTATAGGTCTGGGTGTGGTGGCCCTTATAAGGTAGTGGCAGGTGGATCTGTGTATTCAGGGCCAATCTGGTCTATAATACAAGTAACAGAATATCTAAGCTTTGGCAGTGAAGAGAAGCATCAAAACCAGAAAGCTAGTTAAAAAAAAATTATTTGAATGAGGGAATCATGTTCTAGCCTCAGTAAAGACAAAAACTTGGAAGCTTTGCTCATGTGGTTCTGGATACAAGAAAAGGAGTTGTGAAATCTTCCTCTGAGGATAAGTAAAACTGCTGAGGCCAGGCATGTGGTAGGGGTTTCCCTGAAGAGAGGCCCAGAGAGTCCATTGTGTGAAGCTGTGATGTCAATTCTGAGTTACCTTGGAGACCCTAAGATGTTGGAGATGCCAGAGTTGTGGGATACCTGCTAAGGCAAGCTGCTAACAGGGAGTGGAACCAGCCCAAGAAAGAAGTGTGCTTCAGTCAACAAAGATGAAAGGAGAATGAGATCTGAAGAGCTTTTTGACATCAACATAGAGAAGCAGAGTTTGGAGTTTGTGATGTGATGTAAGATGAATTGTTAAATGGTCTTATTAATAAAAACCCAGGGACAGATATTGGGGTGAAAAACTAAGAGATCAGACAAATAGGACAAGTCACAGACAACCTCACCTCACCGACACCTCAGTCACCAAAGAGACCTACTTTCTGTATACCCATGCCTATGTGCCTTTCTGGTCTGCCATCTCATTTCCTCTCTCTGCCCAGCTACATCACTTCTTCTTCCTGCCTAACTCTGCCAGTTCCTGTCTGTCTGTACAGGCCTCCAGACCTTTATGGTTAGTGCTGGGATTAAAGGTATGTATCTTCTGTCCATATAAGTTTCCAGGTGTAAACAAAATAAAGGACATCATAATTCTTTAACAGGTTATTGACATGTGTCAATTTTTTCTATAGAGTAAAAAACCTCTGTAGACAAATTTCTAAAGGTCTTATTAATAAAAACAAACCTGGAGCCAGGTATTGGGGTGAATGCTGAAAGATCAGAAAAACAGAACAAGCCACAGCTAACCTCACCTCGCCAACTTCTCAGGTGATCTTGTTTACTCAAACTGGAAACCTCTGAGTTCTCACCTGAATGGATCTCAGCTGAACTGCTTCTTGAAAGCCTAAAATCTTAAAGAGCTTCTAGTTTCTGGTCTGAATGCCTTATATACTTTTTTTGCTTTCTCCCATCACTTCCTGGGATTAAAGGCATGTGTCTTTCTCAAGCAAGACATGAGATCTCAAGTGCTGGGATTAAAGGTTTGTGCCACTACTGTTTGGCCTCTTTGTCTAATCTAGTGGCTGTTCTGTTCTCTAACCCCTGATAAGTTTTATTAATGTACACAGATAAAATATCACCACATTTCCCCTTTGTGTCTAATATAAAAGAATTAAACTAATATGACAAAGCATATACAATAAGTACAATAAGTATATTCAATATACACAGTCAAGAATTACATTAATAATCTCTAGCCCATTAAAATGTGACAAATTCAAACAAAAAGGTCCATTATATACATTAACAAGGTCTAGTTCATGAATTTAAATGATAAAGTAACCCTCTTAGATTTCATACTTCTATTCAATCACATAAGATAATGAATGAATCCAGATATAAAAGTTCATAGGTGTATATTATTGCCTTCTCTGTTGCTTTGATAAAACATCATTCTAAGTGAACTTTAAAAAAAAGTTTATTTTGGCCCTTGGTTCCAGAGCAATATATGTAACATGTGAAAATGGCATGGAAACAAGTATCAGACATGGCAGCTAATGCAGGAGGCTAAGTCTTCACATCCTTTACCTGGAGAATAAGCAGAAAGTGTAAATTGGAAATGCTGTGCAGATGTAAATTCTCAGGCTAACCCCAGTGACATATTTCATCCAGCAGCACAGCATTTCCTAAGTCTTCCCAAATGATATCACAGACTGAGAATGATTGATTTCTCTGACTTCAAGCCTACATGCTTGCTTTTTGTTTCATGAACCAATTCATGATGGAGAAAAGCTCTGTAATTTTTTAGATTCCTGAACATCCTTGTGACAGGAATTACATAGAAAAATATTCATGATGAAAATTAGTTTAAAGATTTGTTTTCATTTTAATTATGCAATGTCTGTGTGTCTTTGTGTGGGTATGTGTATGTGCATTCTGGTTTCCAAGAAGGTTAGACCTTTGGAGCTTCTTATAGCAGGAATTACTGGAAGTCACCAAAACCCATACCTTGGTCCAGGGAATGAACTTGTATTAGAGGCTTGGCCATGTCTCTATCATTGTCAATATTATAAAGCTTTTTTAATATCATCTTGATTAAGACTTTAGACATAACAGTTGTTTTAACTTTCAAGTGTTTTTCATTGTAGCCTTGAAGTAAGTAAATTATTAATCAAGTTCACTAAAGACTGATGTGAAGACCACATTGGGGCTTCTATTTTGCCCCATTTGAGGTAGATATTGAAGTGCAAGATATGTGTGGCAAATGCAATTAATGAAGTTTATTTTGTGGACCTTATATTCCTTCTGTGGCTTTTGTTCATCTTTTGTGCCTTCACTAAGTGAGAATTATTTATCTGCTGCAATGTATAGAATGGTATGGCTATCATCTAAGTGCTCCATTTTTGTTTAACTGTCACACAGTATGTGATCATACTTTTCAAGTAAGGGTGTCTGTGAAAGGGTGGTGGATTTTTGTTCCTGGTTTTATTTCTCATAGTTGTTCACAGATTCCCTTGAAATGTTTGTTACCCAGCCTGGCTGGAATGTCAGTAATTTGTCATGAATACATTAGAATTCATGTGTCAATCTCCTGAGTACAAGTCTAAGGATAAATGATGTGCTCCCAATGATTATTATTTTGTCAAAATATTTTAAATATGTTAATGTTAAAATACTTACTAAAGACTATAAAACACATTAAGTATTTCATGTATGTATCCAAAGAAACCTTTTCTTCAATCTGAAAGAGATGTAAAAATGTAAGTTAATCAGTAATCAACTGTATATTTCACAATATAATTTGATATAATATATATATATATATATATATATATATATATATATTATTTGGAGTTCAAAAAAAAATAAAGGTATGTACCACCATGCCTAGCACTGTTCCCAGTGTGACCTTGAACTCACAGAGATCCAGACAGGTCTCTGCCTCCCAAGTGATAGGATTAGAGGCATGTGCCATCACTGTCTGGCCTCTATGTCTAATTTAGTGGCTGTTCTGTTCTCTGACCCCAGATAAGTTTTATTAGAGTACATAATATATTAGAGGACACACTATATCACCGCAGTTTGCCCAGCTGATTTTCTGTCTCTCCTTGGTCCAATAGTTCCTCATTATGCTCCCTTTTCTCCCTATTGGAATGGTAATGGATATTCTGTGCCACTATACATTGGAAATATATGATCTGCTGTTTTATTTTGATTTTACAGGGGATTACAGATTACATTTGTGTTGTGTGATATTTTAATTGTGTTCTGACAAATAAAGCTTGCTTAGAGTCAGAGGGCAGAGCTAGACACTAGCTGACCATAGAGGTTTGGAGGACTGTAAACAGAGAGGAGACAGGAAATAGTAAAATGGGGCTGAGAGAGGATCTTGGCCCTTTTGGACTGAGGAATGGTAGAGGTAGGCAGCAACTGTTGGCTGCTCCCTGCTTCTCTGACCTTCCAGGTTCTTACTCCAATATATGACTCCTAATTTTTTGTTAAATATTAATTAACAATAATTTAATTAATTTATTTAATAATATTTATTTCAATTAATTAATTATTTAATTAATTGAAATGAATATTAATTAATTAATTAATGCTTCATCTGGCGTCCAACTTTTGGGGCACTAATTCATGAGATAGCTGATTGCTTGTGACTTTGCAGCTGCTGGCACCCACTGGTGCTACACACCAGAGCTGCATCTGCCCCCAGCTGGCTTTTCCTTTTCTTCCCCAAGCTCTCTGAACCAGTCTCGCATTTTCCTATTGCAATCATTTTACAGCAATCTCCACAAGCTCCAAACTCCACAGATGCCTGGGATCCAAATGCTTCTGGAGTTAGCCCCTCACCACTGGCCAGCTCTGCCTCAGGCAGCTCTGGGCTCTCACTTTCCACGTGTCGTACGTGCTGCTTTTGCATTCCCCTGTGTCCACCTTTCAGACAGCTTGCTCTTTGGCTCCTTTTCCCCATGGGTTGTGGCCTTTCCCTGGACCTTGTCCTCAGGCTCCTGACGTGTTATCAGTGGCAGCTTTCTTCAGTCAAGTGTGCACCTCCTGTGTTCTCCACCCAGATGTGCTGTGACACAACAGCCAGACTTACACTTCATCATTAGCAGATTTGGTGAGACAACTTGGAATTCTTGAAATGGGGAATTTGTTAAAAGAAAAAGAGAAAAGAGGTTTTTTTTTTTCCCATGTTAAAAATGGGAAACAGTGTTATGATGGAAGGAGTTATGTAGTGGGTAGCTGTTCCAGCTTTGACCTGGAAGTACTACCCCCATTGAGGCTTCGGTAACTGTCATGCCTACAAGTCAGGCCAAGACAGGAGCCCTTAAGATCTGAGATCTGGATGGGCCGGCTTTCTTGGTTTCTGGATCCTGGACGCTGGAGGTAGACGGAGCAGAGTTTTCCAGAGCGCTGGACTGTGCCACACCTTTCCCAGATCTTGTAATCTATCCCTTTACTTGTAAGTTATTCCACAATATAAACCTCCCTTTTAACTACATGGAGTTGCCTTAATACTACAACCAATAGAGTTATGTCTGTCTATGATTCCACAGTGGATGGTTTGAAAGGAGAACAATTAAATGAGGGGAAAATTAACTTAGCTGGGATTTATGTAATGTCAATTATAATCATTGTTGTTTTGGTAATTCTTGTTTTATGACTAAAAATGTTGGTTGATATCAGTGCCAAGATACAGGCCTTAGACATAGTTACTAAAGAAAATAATGCAATTTTGACTGGTAAGTTACAAGCCTTAGAAAAACTTATTAAAACAGATAATAGAGATATTCAGACAACAACAGAGGAATTTAAAGGAGAACCCACCTCACCATTATATTACAAAATTAGAGAGGAACATCCCAACATTATCCAAAAAAAACCCCCAAAAACAAAAAACCTTAATTTGTCCAGTCACCATACAGAAACAATCTCTAAATTACAGGTATCCCCAGGGCTATGGAAGAACTGACTTGATTCCTGTAGAAATGGTAGATTTTAGGAGATTTAGGGAAGCAATAGTCACATAGGGTATGCATTCACCTTTTGTGAGGCAGATGTTAAATTCATGGTCACATAGTAACAGAATTGTCCCACAAGACTGGAACAACTTGGTTATAGCAGTATTGGAACCTGATCCTCAATTACAGTGGAGGACCTGGTGCAAAGATGAGCTTAGGACCATTGAACAACAAAGTAGGGCTAAAGGTATTTAAATTTCCCAAGAATAACTTCTTAGAGAGGGTGATTATGTTGATGTACAAAGACAGTCTTTATATGATGACCACACCTTGGCTCTATGCTATACACCAGCTTTGAATGCTTGGGACAGAGTTGAAGTAACTGGAAAGGGAAATGAGTCATTTACTAAAGTTATACAGGGTCCAAAAGAAACCTTCACTGATGTTTTGCAAAGATTGACTTTAGCTATAAATAGAATGATACCAAACCCCGAAGGCAGACAAATACTAGTGCAGAGAGAAGATAGTATCATAGAATGGATGATTTTACCACACCAACAGAGTAAAAAGTAAAACGACCTATGTATACAAGGTTTCTGAGTTGATTCTGAAAGGAAAATTGAGACTTCATTAATTAACAGGAATAGACCTAGCAGAAACTGTGGTACCTTTTATTCATGCTGAAATTTCCTCTTTATAGGCAGAAATGATCATTGACAAAGACTTTGCAGTAATTTTTTGGAAGGAATTTAACACCCAATATCCCAAAAACAAGAGAATTCAGTTTATAAAGAGAACTAACTGGATCATTCCTCACAGTGAGGAACACCAATTTCTGGAGTCCCTACATTCCATACTGATGCCAACAAATCAGGAAAGGCAGGTTATAAATCAGGAAATGTAAGTAAAGTGGCTCAAATCCCTTATGATTCTGCTCAAAAGTCAGAATTACATGCTATTCTCATGATATTATCAGATTTTCCAGAACCTCTTAATATAGTTATTGACTCTCAATATGCAGAAAGAGTTGTTTTAAATACTGAAACTGCCTAATTTATTCTAGATGATTCAGAATTGACTTTGTTATTTATTCAGTTACAAGAAATAATCAGAAAGAGAAATTGTTCCTTATTTATAACACATATTAGATACCATATGTTTCTACCAGGCCCTGTAGTACAATGTAATGATGAAAATGATCAACTATTGGTAGAACATGTGCTAGAAGTCTCAGAATTTCATAAAAGACAACATGTTAATAGCAATGGCTTGAAAAAAGATTTTTCCATCACTTGGCAACAAGCCAAGGAAATTATAAAGAAATGTTCTACTTGTTCTTTGTATAAGCAAACTTCACTACCTATAGGAATTAACCCAAAGGGTACTCAAAGAAATGAAATTTGGAAAATAAATGTGTTTCATTTTGCAGAGTTTAGAAAATTAAAATATGTACACCATACCATGTATACATATTCATAATTTCAATGGTCAACTGCTTTGAGTTCTAAAAAGGCTGATTCTGTAATCATACATTTGTTAGAAGTTATGGCCATCTTGGGGATACATGTACAAATTAAGACTGACAATGTGCCAGCATATGTCTCTAGTAAAATGAAACAGGTTTTTTGCATACTACAACATAAAGCATATTATGGGTATACCACACAATCCTACAGGGCAAGCAGTTATAGAAAGATCTAATCAAACTCTGGAAGATATGCTTAATAAAAGAGAAAGGGGTAATAAAGACCCAAAGAGATAGATTGCACAATGCTTTACTAACTTTAAATTTTCTAAATGCTAATGAGAAAGGAATGACAGCTTCATAGAGACATTGGATAATAGAAAAAGCTGCTCAATTAAATCCACCTGTATACTTTAAGGATGTGCTGACCTCAGAATGGAAACCAGAATATGTGTTACATTGGGGAAAAGGTTTTGCTTTTATTTCCACAGGAGAAAAAAAGCTATAAATACCAACAAAGTTGATAAAGATTAGATTCAAATAAGAGAGATCTCTTAATCAGAAGAGGTGATAGTTCATCAACTAGCATAATCATTCAATCTAAACTAACTTATAAAACTAATAAATGCTTTTAATTTGATGAGATATAACTTGCCAAAAGGAAAACTCCTCCAAGTTAGGGTTGAGGTAGGGTTTTGTCTTTGTCTTTCCAGGAGAATGAATGCATCCAACTATGGAATCTGAAAACCACTGCACAAATGAGACATTTGAAGAAAAAGGATGGATCATTCAGAGAAAATTTCCCAAGAAAAAGAGTAAATTGGCCTATAGATGTATCACATTTCCAACAGGATAAAATTTCATAAATCTTCCCAAATGTTTGTTTCTGTTGTTCTACAGAGATATAATGCAAGTGGTCCTTCTGTAGTCCTAGTTCAATTAAAAACTAAAGATGGCTTTGGAGTTGGAGCATGGCTCTCTCCTTTTCTAAACATAAGCATGCTTGTTAAAAGAAAATCCAAAATCTGTCTCATGTCAGCAGAGCCACCTGATATAGGACAGAAGAAAAACCAAAATTAAGGATTTATTTTATTGCCATTAATCTCATAATCCTTTGGTTTTATTTTGACTCTCAAGATGTAAATATTATCTCAAAATTTATAAGATTAATATATATATTAAATTGTCATGATTTTAATGATTATATAGAGTACTAATTATAAAAAAAAGGTATCAACTAGCTTGCTATACATGATTTTGGGTTGAAGCCTCTATCAGGTCTCTAAGAATTAAGTTTTTGTATTCTGGATGTCATTAACAAATGATGGTCCTTTAACCTCCTCTATATCTGCTGTATATAACATTTAAAATGTTTAAGTTTTCTGCAGTAAACTGCAACCATGCCTAACAGTGACCTTTAAAGTTTCCAAAAGGATAATGTTGCCCCACAGTGACAATACTACTTGCATTGTGGTCATGCCTCTAAGCTGACAAACACCACCCAAAGATAGGATTTGGACTACAAACTTCTCAGGACAATTTCAAAGTGGCTAGCTGAGATGGTCCAGAAGGTCCTGACTACTCTAACCAGGACTTAAGATAAGACCTGCACTGTCCCATTACACAGAGATAGGACAGCAAATGATATAGCTAGCTCTCCCAGGACTTGACAATTATCCCAATTTTCTTTTCAGGGTCCCTTAAAGATGCCATCACCTCCAGAAACAGGAAGTAATTTTAAGAACATAATGCCCACATTCCCAATGGAATGGGAGTGTGTTTTCTGAATTTGTTCAGTGGGTTATGTATATTTGTCATCATTTAGGGGGGTTGGTTACAAGTTGGTTTGGGTAATGGTCAGGAAAGAAGCTGAACAAAATAGATTAGATTCAGGGATCTTGTTCTGAAATAAAGGGGGAGATAGAAATGATAGAATAAAATAGTACATTATTGAGTCTACTTTTAAACCAGAAAAAGCAACTAGTAGTCTCTTAAATATTTTACATTATATGGATTTCTGTATATTGATAAAAATTTGAGGTTATTTTTGTTATATTGTATATGTGTTCTACTCTTGTTTAAGATATCTTTGTATATTGATACGAATGTAAGGTTATTTTGTTAGAGCATATTATGCATACATTTCTAACCTTACTTAAGATATTGTACCTATACATCTCATTTGACAATATAATGTAAAATTTTAGTCCTTGAAAGTTATTATTACAAACTATTTAGAATAATATAGAAATGCAGGTTAATAGTCACCTTTTCCAATCAAACTTGTAGTCATATTAAGTATGTTTTTAAGTCAAATAGAGATATATTTTAGATAGGCATGAGGTTTTCAAACACTTCAGTGACCTAGAGAATATGGCACTTAAGATGTTTTAATAATAGTTTCTTTTATTATTATTATTATTATTATTATTATTATTATTATTATTATTGTTGTTGTTGTTGTTTTTAATGACAATGAGACATGTCTGCTCCTGGCAGCACCAATCTACTTCAGAAAAGATGATAGGCATTGAAGAAATTCCATATGGAGTTTACTATCTTTGTGGCAAAAGTTAGCTACTGGACAAGAAACTGCCCTTGCCTGGACTGCTGTCAGTATGCTGTCCAAATTGGATAAGCTGGACACAAAAGAAAGTGACTGCTGAACTTTTCCACAACAAGGCAGGACAGTCCTTCAAAAATCTTCCTTAATGGAAAGTCTGTCAAATATTCTAGGCCTGCAGGCTGAAGATGGATTCTCCAGTGTTGCAGAGGAATCTTAGATGGCTGTCCAGGCAGCCAGCTGTTTCTGTCATTTTTTTGTTTTGGCAGTTATTTGCTCTGCACTTCCTGTTTACTCAGGTAATATAATTTCCTTGTCAGTCTCTGATGGAGTTAAAGACTAGATAATTAATTATAGTTTTCCCTGTTACAAAATTCAGAAAAGAAACTCACAAAAGAAGTGTAAAGTGTATAAGGTTGAGGGACATGAAAAGATAGTTTTGGATTGATAATACAAGTTGGGATAGAAAGTGAATGAGTTTAGCATGAATCTTAAAAGTTCTTCTTATTAAAAACAAACCTGAAGCCAGGTATTGGGGTGAATGCTGGGAGATCAGACAGAACAAGCCACAGCTAACCTCATCTGGCCAACTTCTCAGCCGATCCTGTTTCCTCAGACTGGAAGCCTCTGAGTCTTCATCCAAATGGATTTCAGCTGAACTGCTGCTCAAAAGCCTAAAAGCTTAACCAGCTCTAGTTCCTGGTTTTCACACCTTATGCACCTTTCTGCTTTCTGCCATCATTTCCTGGGATTAAAGGTGTGAGTCACCATGCCTGTCTGTTTCCAGTGTGGCTTTAAACTCACAGAGATCCAGGCAGATCTCTGCCCCTGGAATGCTAGGATTAAAGGTATGAGTGCCACCATTTTCTGGCCTCTGTGTCTAGTGACTGTTCTGTTCTCTGATCCCAGATAAGTTTATTAGGGTGCACAATATTTTGGGGAACACAGTATCACCACAAATTAGGTAAAACACTTTGGACTCAGCAAGACAGAATAGATAATGGAGTATTTTTTTCTGTATTTATCAAATGCAAATGGACTAGACATTGTTAATGTAATTCTTGCCTGTATATATTTGTATATAGTTATTGTACTTATCATATATAGTTTTACTATTTTAGTTAAAATATTCACTTTTTATTTAGATTAAAAAGGGGGAAGTATTGTGTGGTATTTTGATTGTGTTCTGACAAATAAAGCTTGCTTGGAGTCAGAGGGCAGAGCTAGCCACTAGCTGACCATAGAGGTTTGGAGGACTGTAGACAGAAAGGAGACAGGAAGTAACAAGGTGGGCTGAGAGAGGATCTCAGCCCTTTTGGACAATAACTGCCTATTGGTTATAATAATTATTGGTGGCTGCTCCCAGCTTCTCTGATCTTTCAGGGTTTTTTTCTGATATTTGACTCCTGATTTTTTATTGTTAAAGATTAATTAGATTAACATTTCACAATTAAGAGATTGCATGAGTCCCAGAAGAGACTTTGAACTTTGAACTTTTAATTAGTGTTGAGACTGTTATAGACTACTTTTGAAGTTGGACCAAATGCCTTTCTACACTAGAATATAGCTGTAAGCCTATGGGGTTCAGGGAATGGAATGTGATGGTTTGAATAAGAATGGCTCCTATAGACTCATGGTTTTGAATAATTGGTCATTAAGGAGTGATGCTACTTGACAGGGATAGGAGGTAGGGACCTTAGATGACAGGGATAGGATGGAGTAGGTGTGACTTTGTTTGAGGAAGTATAATAATGGACTGAACCTCTAAAACTGTAAGCAAGCCATCTCCAATTAAATATTTTCCTTTTCTTTTTCTTTTTCTTTTTTTTTTTAAGTTAGCCAGGCTGGTTCACACCTCTGGAGTCTGACACCAGGGAGTTTATTTCAGACATATTTAATCACAGTACAATTTTACAAAAAAGTTTCCTGGTAACCATTATCTCACTCCCATGTGCACAATAATTTTAATAATTTCATAGGAATATACATGGGAGATCTTAGAACCTAGAACTCTAAGGCATGTGTCCTAAGTCCCGTGAATGAACAGGAAAACACTTCTTAAACTTAAATTTTATGTTTTAATTTATTTTTTTCATTTTTCTTTATTAAGAAATTTTCTACCCACTCTACATACCACCCACAGATCCCCCCTACTTCCTCCTCCCACCCTCCAGCCCTCCCTCCCAAGCCACCCCACATCCCCACATCCCCCAAATCAAGGTCTCCCATGGGGAGTCAGCAAAGCCTGGCACACTGAGCCAAGGCAAGTCCAAGCCCCTCCCCACTGTACCAAGGCTGCGCAAGGCATCACACCACAGGCACCCGGTCCCCAAAAGCCTGCCCATGCACCAGGGATGGATCCCGATCCCTCTGTTCCTCAAGACCCAGCTATACCACTCTATACCCAAGGAACGCTCAATCTTACCACAAGGACACATGCTCCACTATGTTCATATCAGCATTATTCATAACAGCAAGAACCTGGAAACAACCTAGATGCCCCTCAACTAAAGAATGGATAAAAACAATGTGGCACATACACACAATGGAGTACTATTCAGCAGTAAAAAAAAAAAAAAAAAAAAAAAAAAAAAAAAAAAAAAAAAAAAAAAACAATGACATCATGAAATTTGCAGACAAATGGATGGAACTAGAAAATATCATCCTGAGTGAGGTAACCCAGACTCAGACAAACATAGTATGTACTCACTCCTTTTTTCTTGATATGGTCATGATGCCTCTTCACACCAATAGAATATTGACTAAGACATTTCTGTTGTATTATCTTTTCATGGGGAAACAAGAACATATTCCTACTTACTCCCCAGATAGAGAATCAGTCACAGACCAAGGAAATGATGTCACTTATGTCTAGCAGGTCGAAACAATGAGTTTAACTGGGAAGTGTGTGTGTGTGTGTGTGTGTGTGTGTGTGTGTGTGTGTGCTCGCGCGTGCGCACATGTACCTGTGTACACCTGTGTATATGTCTGTATGGCCCTGCCACCAACTTACTTCTGCAGGGACAGGTGGGCTTTGTATGTCCATCCTGATCTATGCTGGAACATTAATGAGCCCAATCTTTTGTGGGTACTCTAAGCATCTGAGAGATCAGAAAGGCAATGTCCATGCCATTCCCAGGGAATAGTGTTGCACAACATCTTTATTATCACCCTGCAGGTTTGCAATATTTTCCATTACATTCCCAACATATAACTTTACTTGCTTTCTCCCAGCCATCAAGGTGTCAAAACATTGCTCATTAGTAAGTTTAAAAGTATTTGTTTAAACATTTTCTCTGTTTAATTCACTAAGCTTGACTATAGGAAAACGATGGTAGACAAGACAGGAAATAGAAATACTTGAGGTAGATGGCTGAAGCATATAAAATTTTGATTTCAGATGACTCACTTAAGCTAGGGTGCTGATACTAGTTATGAAATGATTGGAGATAACGAGCTAAAATATTAGAGCACAGCCAAGATAATGAAATTCAGCAATCTACCCAAGAGTTGGTCCCTGGAATATCACTGTTCCTGGATATTCAACTATTCAGCTTTCACAGGTTTTTTCCTGAAACTGTAGTTTTCTGCATTTGTTATGGCTGTCATCTTTGAGTGTTGGCCCACAACCCTGCATTTTTGTCCCCAAAGTAGCTGAACCTCCCTTTTATCCATCACTCTTTTGTTCTCTCTCTAATTCCCAACCAATCTTTTCTTCCATAACTTCTTTCAAGTGAAAACTGTATTCAGTTCCCTTTCTTTTAAGTTAAGGATAATTCAAAGGCCTCTATCAGAAGATGCCTCCAGACCCTGCCAACATGAAAGTGCCTTTATTCAGTTCTTTGTATAAGTTTTCTTCCAGTGAATTGGGGAAAATGAAAGTTGCATAATTTTATTTTAATGATGTAGTTCAAAAATTCATTGCCAGGGTCTTTATGTCAAGTTCAAAGCACCCCTCTCCCCCAAAATGGCAGTGCTGGTGACATTGTCCTAAACAGAAGCACTTTGGCCAGGTAAACAGAATTGTTATTGGGTAAACAAATCGGGTAACATTTTCTTTTCACTTGAAAAGCAGATCTCTTAATGTGGATTGTGTCACCAGGAACCTACTTAATCCCCCAGGAGTCTCCCTTAACCATCCCCCAAAAGTCAAATACCTCTGGCAAGAGCACCCAGTTCTGAATCAATCCAGGGTAGTCAGTATCAATTCAGATTCCCACACTGCTGACTGTCCTAAAATCTGCTTGCTTTTCCACAGTTCTGCTCTTCTCTCTGCCCTCTACCCCCAAGACTTAGCCTTGGCAGTTGATCCTCAGTAAGTCTTTCTTTCTGCACACAGAGCAGCCTAGTTCAGTACTTTCTCTCTGCCATAGTTTATATTTAGTTTTTGAAAATCACCAAGCTATATAATGCTAGAATATTAAGGTAGCCATGTAAACCTTGAAAGAAAAATGAGATAATGAAATAGTTTTAAACTTATTCTTTTTAAAATAAAAACAATTTCTTCCTTGATGTACAAAGATGGCTAGTAATGGAAGAATTTGTACAATTTGTACAATGCAGTTAATAAACTTATCCTATTATCACCGGAAAGTACCCAATCCATTTAAGGAAGGAGGTACAGCACTAAGAACTCTCTGGTGCAGATGCAAACATAAGTAAAGCTATGGAGCTGTGGTGAGTGTTCTCAGAAGACAGAAAGCCTGAATTTAAAGACGAATGAATGAACTCATTTCTCTCTGTGTATTTGAAGATTGAGAGAAATAAAAGGGGAATAGATCCTGGCACTTTTATATGGAGTCATTACATAAAAATCTATTACTGAAGAGAGAAAACCCCAGTGACACTGTTACAGAAGCTTTCTTGGTTATGTATTTTTAATTACATTCAATGTATTTCCACAGGACTACAAAAATCAGAGACCAAAAGCTATGTCAAGAAGATCCTTCTATTACCAAAATAATTAAAGGACAGTATGTCATGAACTAGGAACAGGGGAGAGGAGAACACGAAGTCTGGTAAAAAGGCAAACTGGGGTTGGAGATATGTGGCTTTGGGAAAACTCAAAAACATGTAAGGTTTTTTGTTGTTGTTGTTGTTGTATTTTAATTTTTTTTATATTTCTGGCTTACTAACAGTATCCAGGTTATAGCAATGACCCAATTCCATTTTTATTTTTCTCTATTAGTACTTCTGCAAGGAGTGAATTTGATTTACCATTACAAGTATATAATAGGTCATCAAGAGTATATTTTGAATTTTTGAAATCAACATGTAATATTAAATTAGTGAACACGTAATTGTTGATAAGTTCATCTGTTTAGCTTCTTCTTACATCTTTCTTTTGCGAATGTACTTATTTTTAAATTCCATCCCATGTTCTATTTTTGAACGATAGACAATATGATCTTAAAACACACACTCAGCATTTGATCTTCAAAGGTCTCAGTGTGGCTTGCATTACAGTGTATGTATCAGTGGCTTTTCTCATTGCTGTGACCAAATACCTCACAGAAGCACCTCATGCAGACAGGGGTTTGTGTTGCCTCGTGGTTTTTAGCATTATCTATCCACCATGCTGGGCAAGGCCTCCTCATCTGCTCGTGCCATAGGAGCTTGCTATGTGACTTGTTCACATCTTGATGGACCACAGTAAACAACTGGACCAGAAGTCGAAGAATATGTCACGTTCCAGGCTCACTTGCAGCCGTCCCCTTCTGCCAGGTACCCACCATTCCAGATACTGCATCCTCCCAGAACAGCACCACTAGATGGGGGCTATGTGCTAAGTCTTGAACCTGTGGAGGTGTTTCATGCTTAAACATTAACCATGAGTTGAAATATTTGAAAAACTACTTTTAAAAGAATAGCACTAAAACATAATAGCAGTCATGCTTTGCAAAAGCATAGTATAACTCAAAAGTCTCAAATTTTAGGTGAGGTCATATGCCACTAATATTAAAATAATGTTAAAAACAATAAGCCATTAAAAACCTTCAAGTTCATAAATCAAACAACTTATTAAGGGATCAAATTGAGATGAAAATATTTGTCATCTTTAAAGTTAAGAAATATAGTCACAAAAGCCAAGGTATTTATCTGAGCTGTTTGTGAATAGCAAAGGGAACTTGACTTGACCTTACTAATCACTCATTCTGATTCTAGAGTACTCACCACTTCATTGCTCCTGTTCCAGGCCTCCCCACCCTACATCCCACAATATGTAACAAACAGTATTTGTTTGGATGTGAACTTGAATTATACCCCCAAAGGCTCATGTACTGGAGTCTTGGTAACAGAAGGATCTTCTTGACATAGCTTTTGGTCTCCGATTTTTATAGTCCTGTGGAAATACATTGAATGTAATTAAAAATACATAACCAAGAAAGCTTCTGTAACAGTGTCACTGGGGTTTTCTCTCTTCAGTAATAGATTTTTATGTAATGATTCCATATAAAAGTGCCAGGATCTATTCCCCTTTTATTTCTCTCAATCTTCAAATACACAGAGAGAAATGAGTTCATTCATCTGTCTTTAAATTCAGGAGGAAAGGGGAGAGGAGAGGAGAGAGGAGGGGAAAGGAGAGGAGAGGAGAGAAGAGGAGAAGAGAGGAGAGAGAGTGGAGGGGAGGAGGGGGGAGGAGAGGAGAGAAGGGAAAGAGAGGGGAGGAGAGGAGGGGGTGGGGAGAGGGGAGAGGAGAGGAGAGAAGGGAAAAGCGGAAGGGAGGGGAGGAGAAAGGAAAGGAGGGGAGGGAAGGAGAGGAGAGGAGAGGCAGAGAATTCTCAGATGAAGATGTGTGATGGTGCTGGTGTCAATGATTAACCATTCTGCTTTCTAAGATATACTGACACTCTCAGTTAGGAATTCCCAAGGGAATCTCTTTGTCCTAAGTCTGTCTGGTCCAGATCTGCTCCTGCTATTTTTAATCAACCCTTTATTTTTTTTCTTAAGACACCCACTAACCTTGTTCTGTTCCCAAATTGGTACATATCAGGCTAATTACTTCCTTTTATAAGAACTTCTATTCACATCTCTGAGAATGGATCTGAGCTCACTTTAATGGACAAACTTTCTCAACTATGACCCTATAACTCTAGCATAAGGTTTTGTAGGTTGCTAAATTTTCCATAGATACCATTTTCTTTCAAGCCACTGACTCCAAATATTCCGAAATAGATGCCTGAAAATACTTACAAATGGTTTATCTCTGGTATTTTGGACATTAAAATGATCTCCAGGATAAGCTGTTCCTTCAGTTGCAGAAAAAATTACCCCATTGTTATAAAACACATAAACATGCAAATACAACATGCTTAATAATTTTACAGGCCCTCTTATGTATTGGCTGACACACACAAAATATAAAAATCACATTTTACCTGTTTAGATAAACTTTATTCAATACTGGATTCCATGCAATATCAAGTGAATTGTAGGTGCCAATAAAATAAGAATGAACTTACATCATACTTGAATATTTTCCAAACTTTCTAAAACCACAGAGGCTTAATTAAAACATAGACAGTAGTAACAGCACTTAAAGTAGCAATGCTGCCCACCTGCATCACAGCTGTTAAGCTTGATATTCACAGGTTATGACTTCCAATGCACTTAGAAGTAACAAATCAAAGTATATACATTTATGTTGTAATGTTCTCAAATGTAAATAGAAACAGAAAGTGATATATGCATGAGAATATCCATAAATTGGAGTAGGTTAATATTCTATTGATATTCAAGGAAAGAGAAGATTTGGAATTTTAGAGGTGGAAAATATTTTGTAGGGAGCTCACAATTGGAATGTATTAAGAAAAATCTTTCTGAGAACCAAAAAAAAATAATCTATCAGATTTCATTCCTCCCCAAATGAATTCAAAACTGTTCATTAACAAAACTAAGTTCTCAACCATATTTAAGCATAAGCAATAAAGTTGAAAGATATATTGAGTAAACATGACATTCATAAAAATAAAATACCTAGTTTAGGCTTAGAAATGTTATTATTACATGTCTAAAAGTTGCTATTAAGAAATCCAAAAAGTACAAAAGGTGAGTAAATAAAACAATCTTTCTGTATCTTAAAGACTGTGATGTATTTTGTTTTTATTTCTTTTATTTCCTTGAATATTTGTAACTCTAGAGATAAATGAAAAGTATGCACTGATTATTACTATTGTTTTTCACGTAGTTGATTTATTTACAAGGAAATACAATGCAAGTAAAGTGGCCTCCTCAAGTAAGGTAAATATTGGCGCCCACCCCCACACACACTATTTTATGTATATATACATAAAGAAAGACAAACTCCTGTAGAGATCAGGAGTAAGCTTGTTTGCAGTCACATGCTCAAGTGAGTTGACTGAAAAATCCATCCATCTCCTCCTCTTGGCAGTGTTTTCCCACAACTGGCATCATTCCATTCTCAGTTCTTTCTTGAAAAGACAAGTCTCTTAAGGTTCCAGGGTTAGTTTAGAAACTTCCATGGAAACTTCCTTCTTCCTCACCAATGCTCCACGGGATGGGTCCCACTAGGGTCTTGCACTGTCCTCAAGGATACGTAGCACTGATTATTCCAATTGAATCCCCCCGGGAATAAAGCAGAATCAAAAACCTATTGAGCTTGGTGAAATGTTTACCTGAGGAGTAAGTATTGATATACAAGAAAAGAGTGCGAAGACTGGGTTTTGTGTCATATTGCAGTCTTCTAAGGAAACATTCTCTACAGTACAGTAGCCAAGAGTTTGCCTTTGTGTCAATCTCACAGTCTAGGTCAATTGTAAGAAACACCACAAACTAAGAAGGTTCGTGGACTCTAACATATCCAAAGCTTGGGTCTGAGATAAAGTTTTCAAGAGATAGAATTTCAATGACTTCATATTCCACTGGAAAGTCACTATCATAGACTCCAATTAAGACAGTACTCGGTGTGTAAAGCAAAGACTTACTTGTGCTTTAAAGAAAGAATTCATTACTTTGTACCTAATGATGGCAAAATCCTTTTTGGTTATACATTGGAATGGAGGAACCTCATCGTCTAAGTCGAGTCCAATAACACACAGAAAGCCATAATATAAGACAAGCTGTCATCCAAGATTAACATATATACTTAAGATTGAGGTAAAGCTCTTGCTTTTGAGGACATTCAATGTCTTTTGAAAATTTTATCAACAAGATCAAACTGCACAAGACGAGACTTTTAAAGGGAATATGTGCCCTACAACAATTTGTAAAGAACTTGGCCTGACAGACAATAAAATATGAATAGCTTAACCACTATGTTCAGCTCATGCTATAGTGAATAATTTAGAGCATTTCATTTGGAATTTTTAAATAATATAGAATATCTTACTTCAAAAGTTTGAAACAATGAATTATATCTAAATATCCTTGCTATTAGCTTTAGAAAAGATTTTTGAAGTACAATCTTTAAAATGACTGGAAGAATTCTTAAATCATCCAAAAGAACTCCTATTTCAATCCTTTTAGGTTTTGTTGTTAAATGATAACTAAGTTTACAAGCAAAATACATATTTACAAGATTATATGTTCCCAATTTGTAATGCATAGTCAAAATTTTACTGAGATAGAAAGGTTTCCTGGAGAATTCATCACAATTTTTTTAACAATAAAGTTCATTATTTATTATGCCCAAAGAGCTCTTTATGGGATAGATTCCATTTATATTTATTTTATTTTTACAGAATTTTTAAAAATATATTTTAGTTGGTTGTGCAGCCTTGATAAGAGGGTTTGTGCCTAGACTTATTGCATCTTGTTGTGCTGTGTTTGGCTGATGTCTCTGTGAGGCCTGCTCTTCTCTGAGGTAAAATAGAGAAGCAGTGGGTCTATGAGTGGGAGAGACTGGGAGGAATGGAGGCAGGAAAAGGTGGTTTGGATCTATTGCATGAGGAAAGAAAAAATAAAGGAAAAAAATTATGCATTATTTAAAAGTAATATATAGTGTTACTGAAGCAATAGAACATATCAACCATATCAAATTATAATCTATAAAATGATAAAGTTTTTATGGAAAATATAGATAATTGGCCGGGTAGTGGTGGCGCATGCCTTTAATCCACCACTTGGTAGGCAGAGTCAGGCAGATCTCTGTGAGTTCGAGGCCAGTTTGGTCTACAGAGTGAGATCCAGGACAGGCACAGAAGCTACTCAGAGAAACCCTGTCTCGAAAAACCAAAAAATAAAAATAAAAAAAGTAGATAATTTCAGTAACATTTTAAATGAAATCTAAAATGACTGATTGTGGGGTAGAGCACTGAGGGTCTACATTTTTGAATAAGTAAACCTAGATGACTCGGGCAGCAGTGGCTGATAGGCCATCATTCAAAACCAGTGCTGATGTGGACTAGTCACCTGGTGCTAGAAAGGAAGGGTCCTTTGGCTTTTCATAGTAAAAGAAAATTTAGCAGAAGAGAGATAATTTGACAGGTACAAATTCAAAGCTGAAGTATTTCAGATAACTTTTTATGAAGATTAAAAAGCAAACAATAAACTGATAACTAATTTTCAATCAAAATTTAAGGCCAACTTCAGAGTGATATATTAAAAATCAATAAAGGGGAAATGAGCATGCTAATGCTAAGGCAGACTAAGCAGCTGAAGAGCAATTTATTCGTGCATTTTATAGGCCTATCAGAGGAGTATGCCTCACTTAGAGATAGCCAGATAAATGCAAATTGACACAAAATTACAAGCTATAGAAAATATGCTCATTTTCTTATAAATATTGTCTGTATTGAGTCTTCCTGAAGTTAGTGAAAGGTGGAAAAACAATCTCTATGACATCTGGTAGGGAGTGGAAGGAAATGTGAATCCATTTGGAGATCATTTTGTAAATAATCTATAATAGAAGATGAAACAAATAGAGGTACGTCTGACCATTTATGTTGAAAAGTTTAGTAACCTATTGAATCATTCAATAAGTATGTATTGAATACAGGTCGTTCAGTCAATCACGAAACAGATATTGATTGATCACCTACTATATCTTAGACGTCATGTGGATGCTGAAGATACAGTGGTGAATCACATAAACAGAAAAGCAGCTCTTACTACCTTTCAGAGTCTAGTATGGAATGACGGACAATAAATAATGCATACAAGTTAATAGTGTGGTACATTAAATATTGTTGATGCTAAGAAGAAAGTGAGCAAATACAGATAGAAAGCACTGGAGGGCCGCCATCGTGAATAGAACAACCAAGAGAGAATGGAAAAAGAAGGCAAAGCCTGAGTCATCGTGTTTGTCATTTAAGTTGTTTATAGCCGTGTGTTCAATCAATGGAAAATATATTTAGCAGAAAACAGAAGTGACTGGTTCAGTGAGGCTAAAGGACATCATGTAGGTGTCAGATTCTCTCTCTCTCCCTTATCTGCCTGGGACACAGGTTTCTGTTACAAGCTCTTAGCCACCTAAGTGCAGCAAATGAATGCTGGTAAGGATGGCTTACCATTCATTCCTGTTGCTCTGACTCAACCAAGAGGAAGTATTTCCTCAAGGATTTCACCTAAATTATAGCATTCACACACTCACATTTTATTGGTTTGAATCTCCTCTGTCATCCTAAACAATGGAATTCTTACAGTTGGCTTAGATAAGACATTTAGGGTCATTGGCTGATTCAAGATGGAGCAATGAAGAAGAGACTTACATGTGAGTCAAACTTCCTATAATCTCTTTTTTTCAATCTTGTTTTACCACACCTACAGTCAGTAAAGTATAAATATTGAAACTGGATTATAAAATTTTCACATTTATCATTAACAATGCTACAATTATAAATCATATTTCAAATTTTTTCCTTAGGACAAAATTAAAGATAACTTATTTCTATCCACTGTCAGTGGATGAAGTTTTTTAAGATGCACACATTTTATTAAGTTTAAAATGCATTCATGTCTAGTAAATATTTATGTTGCATATAAAGTGATTATCTACAATTCATATCACATTATGCAGCTATGTGTTGATACATTTCAGTGACGTAATTACTTCAGTCAAGTTCTCAATACATAGCTTTGGAAAAGAAGATGTCTGTGAAGTTAGGACCCTCTTGAAAAGCAGACCTGCATTTCAGTGTTCACTAGTGAATGTTCCTTGCGAGTATCACTTTCAGGGTGTTCTTCAGACATTCCAGGGTCAATCATTTGGGTTTTTCCCCAAAATTTAGTTCTATTGCTGTTAAAAATCATTTGTGGGATGGGGAGACAGCTCATTGGTAAGGTCCAAAATTGTGGACCTGAATCAATCCAAACCATCCCTATAAAAGCTGGCAAGGTAGGACATTTGTAAGCCCAGTGAAGAGGTAGACACTGGAGAACCCCAAGAACCTTCTGAACCAGCTAATCTGCTGAAAGAGTCAAACAACAAAGAGACCCTGCTTCAAAAAATGTGAAAGGCAAAGACCAACACTGAAGTTGACCTCTGACCTCCACCACATAGACATGTCCACACTTCACACACAAATAAGCACATATATATCATAATCACATGCATGCATACAGATAAAAATAAGTAATAAATCATTTGGTGACTGGTAAATTCTGAACTCAGTCCCCTTTGAAAAATCACTTGGGTTTTGGCCTTATCAGTGCTGTTGCTAAGCAACATCAAAACAGTCCTTCCTAGAAGTGATTGAAAATGCTTTTGTTCTAAATTCACCCATCGACTTTTATTTTGCGTTAGCTGTCATGTGAAACATTATTTTACATCCCATAGTATCTCAAGATGTCTTTTACCCTCTGAAAATAATCAAATCATTGTTCTACTAAAAAGGTAGGATTCCGCCGGGCGTTGGTGGCGCACGCCTTTAATCCCAGCACTCGGGAGGCAGAGGCAGGCGGATCTCTGTGAGTTCGAGGCCAGCCTGGGCTACCAAGTGAGCTCCAGGAAAGGCGCAAAGCTACACAGAGAAACCCTGTCTCGAAAAACCAAAAAAAAAAAAAAAAAAAAAAAAAGGTAGGATTCCATTAAAATGATAGAGGCCCTATAGAACATGATAAAACTGTGCCTTCTCCATTCTGGAATGTGAGCAGAGTCTGTGCTTTTCACACAGCAACCTTGGAGTGTATTGAAAAGGTTGAAATCAACGGGTCTATTTTCTAATCAGTATGCTAAGAGCCTATCAGTCTATCTTAAATCTGAAAAAAAAGCACTGAGCAGAAAGAGACTATGAGATTTCTAATAATTAGGTTCACACATTGCTGAGTTGGTCTCACTGCCATTCCCTTCACCGAGGACTGAAACTGTGATGAATGTGCTGTCTCCTATTAATGATCTTCTGAGGACAGGGGAATCTTTTGACAGAGAACCATTGGCACTGATTCCAAGTTAAGAAATTCCAAATTGGAGCAGACCAAATCCAAATGTTGTTATTGTCACTAAGGAGGTCTTTGGCATTGAAATGTGCTTAGCAGCTAAGGAAGCAGCTTTTGTGAAGCACTCTTCATAATTCACAGGTAGAGCTATATTGCCAGGTCACAAGAATTAGATCTTTGAAAGGCAGACTTACCAATAAAGATCTTTCAATGCTCATTCAGGCTTCAGAGGGTTCCATAACATTCAATGTATGAACTTGGGCATGTAGACAGAGCTTCTGCTAGAGGAGGGACTGTGATGGCAGGTACTCTGTCAACGTAATTCAGATGACACCAACATAGCCTAAAAATGTGAGGAATGACACTGATGGAAAGAATCCAGGGACTAAACTCTTTTCAGAGAACATAAGGTATCTTTGACTATGGTGTGATTTAAAATAATGTGCATGAATCCGATATGTTGCTCAGTGGTAGAGCTCAAGCTCACGATGTAGGAAACTCTAGGTTGTAGACCTCTCCTTGTTCTTCTCACACATTCTTCACAACAACCAGGAGGGAGAGGGAGAAAGGAAAATAGGATGTGCCAACTCAATTGTCAACTAAATAGGATCTGAAGTCAACTGAGAGACAGGACTCTGGGTGGGTTTTGAGTCCTAGGAAGGATTGCCTGAGGGAAGAGGACCCTTCATATGTATAAACATATGTATACTTATATACATATATGTATTCATATATATATGAAGGGTCATCTTCTCTTTGTGGACTTTTATTTGGGCTGCCAGTTCACACAAAAAAAAATTCAGAGACTTATTTATTTATTTATTTATTTATTTATTTATTTATTTATTTATTTA
>CABHPR010141522.1:5584-43369 GCA_902168415.1 Peromyscus melanophrys
AGAGAGAGAGAGAGAGAGAGAGAGAGAGAGAGAGAGAGATTGTTTACGGTATTTGTACTTTTATGGTTGTGGAAAATGTTTCTTACATTTGTTTTTGTTTTTAGCACTAGGGTTTTGGCAAAATGATACCCTTAGTTGCATTTAGTTACCACCTGTATTTTTCTAATTCAGTGATCAAAGCATGTTTGCTGATGATCATTGGTTAATAGTTCAAAATCATAGTATGAAGCAAACAGAAAGAGATGTGGTTATTGGCCTTTAATAGTAAGCTCGAATCTTTTCTGTGCCCTTCTAGGGTGCTATGTGGTGGTGTAGGGAAACGTGATGCAGCTCCCACAAAAGAAGCCCTTTGTGTGTTTCGTAGACAGAACTATGTCAGCAAAGTCATCTCCTAAGTGTAGTTGGAGCTGCTGCTGCTGCTTGTTCTTCAGCGTGGACGTGGGGAGTTCTTCACTCTGCCAGACTTTCCCAGTTGAGTCCACTTTATCATAACTTGGAGTTGAACATTGAGTACTTTACTGCATCACATAAAAACTCTCAACCCACATTCACCAATTCCTCTTCTAAATAGTGTGGTCAGGTAATACTCTTCTTGCCCTTAGACTAAGGTTTTTAAGCCATAGTTTAATTATAAATAGTGATGGGTTTCTTTATGACATTTTTGTTTTTAATGAAATGCTTCATAGATGAGAAATTAATTTTTAAGTTCTCCTTGGATCAAAGTCTTAGTTGTACCCCCAGTTTTTACTTGGACTGGCCAGCCTTTGCAGCTACAGTGGATAAATATTTGCAGTCAGTCCTTGCCTTACAAGGGTAAACAGTGTCCACACCTGCATCTTTATTTAGCTTTGATGGTGCCAGAGATAGAACCCAGACGTTCCCTCCTTTTTTACAGTGCTGAATTACATCCCCAGCCCTAGGATCTTTCTCTTAACAAAGCAGACCCTTTGTGTCGAAGTATACACGGAAGCAATGCTAGTGCTCGGTATTTAGTTTTCCATTGGAAATTGGTGTGAATTGTAAGAGGAGAAAATTTGTCTTTGGAGGTACAGACATTTCAGAATTCATGTTATAAGTGGTATCAGGGCTGTAGAGATGGCTGAACTGTTAAGAGTTCTTGCTGCTCCTTCTGAGGACTTGAGTTCAGTTCCCAGCACCCACATCAGGCAGCTCATAAATGCCTGTAACTCCATCTCACTCCAGAGGTTTGATGCCTTCTTCTGGCCTCTGTGGGCACTCACATACCCCTCTCCTCCCATACACATAAATAATAAAAACAAATCATTAAAAGAATAAAATCCTGTAGAGAAAAATAAAATTTGTCATGTGTACTTTAAAACTATTATTCATACTCATTATTTCACAATGTTAAATTTGTTTAAAGTTAAAAGGTAATGATGTAAGGAACAGTGTCATCAAATTTCAGCTTAATTAGTTCACATGTTTAGAATAAGCATGTTGGATATTGTTTGATAGTCTTTTTCTTACTAAAGCTTCAGTAGTTGATATGGAATTGATCAGTTTTAAATTCTCACTGAAAAGATTTCTAACTTGTTCAGAATATAGTATTTTCCCTGTCTTTTCCAAGCTAAATCTATCAAAGTCCTTATCTTGTTTGAAAGGATGGGCTTTCTGTCCTGTTTTTAAACAGGAGCTGGGACCTTTGACAATAATATTTAATTAAAAAAAAAAGGCCATGATATGGTGTGATGCAAATAGTTTAACCTGAATGGTTCTATTGAGATAACTAATGTAGTAATGTTTTTAGGAGCCATGATGTGCTTAGAAGACACGAACGAGCTTTGGTTGGATGGCAGATCTCATCTTTGTGTGGAGCATTGTTCAGACAAGCTTCTCCAGCTCCACATTTTTGAATTTCACACTAATTGTATGCAGTCCTGGCATCTCTGCTCTGTCCTTTCACTCCTTTGAAAGTCATGTTGAAACTAGCTTTTCTCACAGCAGATGTAGACCTTATTTCATTTCACACTGAAGAAATCAGAATGATCAGGAGGATTCTTTTTTCCCTATAGCAGAAAAGCCACTTCCAAATAATCCATTTCTTCATTTTCTTTTGTAATCACAGGAGCCCTTAAAGTAGTAGCATTTCCCTCCATGGCAGGCAAGAGAACCTCCAGCCTAGAGATGTTTGTCAGATTATACATTTAGAGTTTTGAATACTTCCTACATTCTTACCAGTAAATAAGTGGTTGGTGTTCACATGCAGTCATTCAATGCTTAGGAAATTGTCAAAATAAGTGAGAGGGAGGTTTGATTACATAACAGCTAGATAATAGGACCTGCTGGAGAAAGAATATAGCCTACCTATTTCAATAATTTGCCATGTTATTTAGAGTGCCCCCCCCCCCTTTTTTAAGTGGTACTGGGGATCTGACCCAGAGCCTCATCCATGCTAGGTAAGCACTCTTTAACAATTGAGCCATATCTTCATCCAGTAAATGTAGTTTAAATTTTCTTTTTTAAACCTACCTATGTCTTCATTGATCCTTTCATGTTGGTCCATTTGTGTTCTGGAGAAAGGATCTGTATCAGGCAGCATTTATGTCATACTAAGCAACACAGTCATGTGATTTAGACAAAAGTAGCCAAAGAGCATATGCATAAATATATATATACACCTATATGCACACTTAGGTGTGAGTATGTATTTTTGAAACAAATACTCCAATTTAATAAAGCTATTTAGTCAAATGCTAATCCAGGTACCTTAGTTAGGCTTCCTTGTGATTGTAAATAAGTCAATATTCCTTGAATGGGCATTTCTGTGTAGTTGATGCTTTTTACTTACCACACTTAAAAAAATTGGTATATAAGCATTTTGACAGACCTTTTAAACCTATATTAGTGACAAAAACTTGTAATTTTGGTTGAAGACTATTCCTTGTTTTTTTCTGATAGGTTGTGTGTTGGAGTGTTATGGTAGCCCTCAGATATATTTTTAAATGTTATAATTCTCTTCCCTTACCAAATTTTTTTTTTCATGAAATGTCAAACTTTATATGTATATGATGACTAAAGAAAGCATCGGTAAGGACTCAAACATTATAGAGAATTAGGTGTTGACTTGACCATAGGATCGATCAGCAAAAGCTTTTGGGTTTTGTTATTTTGTAGTTAAAGGGTGGACTTTGGGGCTAGAGAAGTGCCTCAGTACTTAAGAGCACATGCTGCTTTTGCAGAAGACCTGTGTTCAGTTTCCAGCACATTGAACAACTCACAAACCACCTACAACTTGAGTTCTGGTCTCCAGGCGCCAGGAGTGCATGTGGTGCAAAGACATACCCAGACAAACACCTGTACACATAAAAAAATAAGTTATTAAACAAGGTGGGCTTTAGATTAGGTCTGATTGAATCCTTGTCTTTTCATACTTCTCAAGGCAATGGTGCTGCATGGGTAGGCTCATTGCCTCTGTAGGAGCACAGAAGTAACATTGGTATGTTTTTTTATAAGGCGGGCAAATAACCTATGATGGCTTTAGAAATGCTGATAATGTTTTTATGTATTGCAACCCCCAAGGCAGAGACATAGATTCGTGTTTAAGGTGGAGGACTTTGAACCCCACTTCACTGGAATAAAAGATGTTTGGTTTCAGATGTTAACCCCATAGCCACTTACATGCCACAGCTTATGTCTAGACCTCTTTTCTGTATGTAGACTGAATGTATGTAGGAGAAACTAAGGAGGCAGAGTAAAAGCTGGGGAATGTTACAGGCTTTCACATTTATGTGTGGTGAGTGCTGTCCTCCTATATATGAGAATAGGCTTTGGATTGAATATGACTTCCCATTAAAATCTGAGATTTTACATTTGTAGTTGTCCAGCCCCAAATTCCTGAGTCTCACTTTTTTTCCATCTGAAAAACCATGACAATAGCTACTTTATAGCATTCTTAAACAGTTAATAAAATGACATCTGAAAAATAACATGTTCATTACATAGTAGATTTTCAGTAAAATGACTTAATAATTTTAATTTAATATTTTAAACGTTTAGGAAAGTGTTGTTTTCATCCATTATTGCTCTCTAATGTAAACAAAATTATTCTTAGAGATTAATTTGTTGATGCATTTCCAAGTTAAAAACACTTGCATATTACTTCGGTATTTATCGATGCTTAACAAATTTATATATGTAAATATATGTATATGTGCATATATGTTACTTTGGAACTACACAAAGCCATTATTAAGCAACCTGGCAAAAGGACAAATTTTGTTTGTGCCTTTAGTTCCAAAACTTTTAAGTTCTTTAGTGTTCTAAAAGTCCAGTCATTATAATCCAATGTACTTTTCTAGAACAGATATGAATTTTATAATATATTATCAAAATTAATATTCTGATCATTTATGGAATTCAGTAACTTGGTGGTATTATGATTTGACCAAATATAAAAGTGTTTTATGTAATTTGTACTGTCAAAAGAAATAAATGTCAAACTTTAGTACATTTTTATGAGATTTTAAAATTATTGTAGATTTTGTTTTAGATTTAACTTTCTTAAAATGTACATAGCTTGTAAAAATCAGGCTAAAAGGTAAGGCTCATTTAGAAAGTTCTGGTTATTTTTTTGTGTGTGTATTCATTATAACCCAAATGTCAGAAAATTTTATAGTATAGAAAATTTCTACATTAGTGTAGAAAATTAATAAAAGTATAAATCTGTAATATTTGTTGTTTCTTATTAGTTTGTCCCTCAAGCCCTATCAGAAGGTTGGTTTGAATTGGCTGGCACTGGTGCATAAACAAGGTCTCAATGGCATTTTGGCAGATGAAATGGTAAGTATATACCATTAATAGAATTTGTGATTCAACATGTCATTAAACGTATGTTGGCATTTAAAACATGGCATCTTCTCTTGCTGTTGTTTTGCTTTCTTATGGTTTTTATTGTTCTTTGGTTGCCTGGTTGTTTTTGTGGAGCTATGAGACCCAGGGCCATGTTCGGCAGCATCCTACCACTGAGCCTCATCCCAGCCCTCCATTGGGCATTATGGTTTTCACTGCTCTCATTTCAGGATCTTACACTTTCTTACCTTTCTTTGTTTTTATTGCTGTAGTTTTAGCCTCACTCCTCCACAATTGAGAGAAGCTTGTCTTTCTGGTTATGATTATATATCAAAGTGAACATTATGTGACAATATCAGCAAAATCATTTCAGTGTCCTTGTAATTTTATTAAATGTCTTTCCAAGTTATTTTCTCCCAAATTACAATTGCTTTGAGCTAAACTCATGAAACTTGTTACAACCACTAGTTCAGTTATTGTCATATGTTTGATATGACCGCCACCTTCCTTCAGCTGCACTTGTAAAAAGTATTTATTGTACATGAGTTATATGCTGGCTGTGTTGCCTGCAGCACTTGGGAGACAAAGGCTGGAGGATTTCAAGTTTGAGGCCAGCCTGGGCTACATGTGAACCCTGTCCGGTGAATAAACACTGAGTACATTAAATCACGTTGTGCATTGGAGTCTCAAAAGTGAATAAATGTAGTAATACATATTCTCACTGTCACTTTTTTTGAGGGGTGTGTGTGTGTGGTGGGGAGACAGGGTTTCTCTGTGTAGCTTTGGAGCCTGTCCTGGAACTCACTCTGTAGACCAGACTAGCCGCGAACTCACAGAGATTCACCTTCCTTTGCCTCTCGAGTGTTGGGATTAAAGACATGCGCCACCACCGCCCAGCCTCACACTGTCACTTTATACTTACTAAAGATGCTATTTATTCAATATAAAAGTAAGTAATGTCTGAGGCAGTTCAAAATGCTTACAAACATCAATTGTAAAGAGCCTGACAGTTGTATAAATGAACTTTGGAATCAGACCTGGGCATTGAATGTCAGCCTTGCCTTCCATGGGCTATCGAGTTCTTACCAGATGACATAATCTTTCAGAACTAATATTAATAAAAATATTTTATTTCTATATTCAGATTATATTTGGTATCAAAAAGAATATATGATGTGAAGTTTTATCCATAAAGCACAAATTTGTAAGTTGTCTTATATTTAAGTTTGTCAAAACAAAAAACAAAAATACCATGATCATACCGTACAAGTTTGTTTCCCACAGCTCTGGAGACTAGAAGACTAAGATGAAGGTGCTAGCAGGCTTGGCTTCTTTTAAGGCCTCTCTTCTTATCTTGCAAGCATTGACATTGTTTCTGTGTCCTCAGATGTCATTGCCTCTTTGTGCCAATCCTTGGTCTCTTTCTTCTTAAAGAACGTCAGTTTGAGTGGATTAGGACACCACCTTCAAGACTGCATTTACCTTAAACCTCTTCCTATGGCCAGTCCTCTGAATATTGTATCCTTGAGTGTTAGGACTCCAGCATATGTATTTTGAGGGAAGAATGCGTTCAGTTTGTAACGGTTGGTTGGTGCTACTTAGCTTTCTTGAAGTGCTAGTTCAGTGACCTTTTATGTTGTGCCTTATTTTTGTTTTGAAGTAGGGTTTAACACTATTTCCCAAGCCAGCCTGGAACTTTTTTTATTACAGCTCAAGCTATTTGTTCTTAAATTGGCGTAGATCATCTTGCCTCAGCCTCCCAGTTGGCTGGGATTACAGATGTGATCCACCAAGCCTAGCTCTATACCTCAGTTCTGAAACCTGTCACTAGAGGCTGACCTCAGGCTACACTGTACATTCATTCTGTCTGGCTCATTCAGTACAACATGATGCTGCTGGGGTTCATCTGCTACCATTATGTCAGAGTTTGTTTTCTTTTTAACTGCCATGTAACATGGTCTTCTTATCTATCCTTAAGAGCGCAGTTGCAGAGCAATAGAGTTAAGTATATGTTTTGCTCTATTTATGAAATATAGCTCAGTCCATCTAGGCCACATTCCTGGGCCCATAATAATCAGAAATTAATCTCCTTCTAATAAAATGTAAAATTCTTTCCTATTAAATGTGTGTCATGTATAAACCAACTGTTAAGATCCATCATCCATGCTGCTCATTAAAATAAGTTATAGAATCATTTGTAGGTTCTACTCAACTCATTTGAGGGCTAAGAACATTGTAGAAATTTTCAGATGTGGATTATGGGAAATGGAAAAATCAATCCTGCCCAGAAATGCTACTTTTGCTTTTGTTCTTTCAATTATTTATTTATTTTCATTCTCTTTAAATTTTCATATATTGTCTTTTAAACTTTTAATTTTAGGGCCTAGGAAAAACCATTCAAGCCATTGCATTCCTGGCATACCTCTTTCAGGAGGGTAATAAAGGGCCTCATTTGATTGTTGTTCCAGCTTCCACCATAGGTTTGTAAATACTGGGGACAGCTCTTTGTGTTTCATGATGTTTTATATTAGTGTGTATATGTGGTGATGAATATACTTTCTCCTTTTTATAAATGTACGTGTGTGTGTGTGTGTGTGTGTGTGAGAGAGAGAGGGGGGGGGTGGGGGAGAAGGAGGGAGGAGAGATTGGGTTCATTAACAATATTTTCAAAGAACTTGACATGGTCATTTATTTTGGTTTCATAAATACTTATACATTACTTTTTAGAGTCAGAGGAGCTGGGTGTGATGGCACACACCTGTAATCTTAAGTACTTGGAAATAGAGTTAGAAATATTGGGGTTCAAGGTCATCTTCATATGTGTAGTGAGTTTGAGGTCTGCCTTAGCTACACAAGGTCTATGTGGGGGGAACAAAAAATAGCCAAATGCAAAAAATAAAAGAGTATGATACAATTTTAGGGGCTGGAGGTTGAAAGGAACTCTCATTATGTTGTCTATACATGCTTTCATGAACTCTTGGACGTGGGTGATCCTTCTGGCTTAGCTCCTAAGTAGCTGGTATTACTACCCTACCCAACTTTAAAAAAAATATTTGAATCTAAAAGTATGTAATTTAATTCCTTCTTAAGTAATTAATCTATTCTTTCTGAATTAATTGAACGTACAAGTTGTCTTCTGCCCCTTTCCCTGACCTTGATGCCACTTCAGAACCTCTTGGTTTAATTCTGAGGGGTAATAGTCATAGTGCTGTTGTCAAAGCACAATTGACTTCATAAATATAAATCCTGTAATAGCGGATTGAAATCGTCTCTTGTGTTTTATAGATAACTGGCTAAGAGAAGTTAATTTATGGTGTCCTACTTTAAATGTGCTCTGTTACTATGGTAAGTCACTTGGTTGTCATCTTAAAGTTCTTCAAAATTAAAATATATAATTAAACAAATACAATCAAAGTGTGCTTCCTTTTAAAATTCTAGGTTCTCAAGAAGAACGTAAACAAATTAGATTCAACATCCATAATAAATATGAAGATTACAATGTAATTGTTACAACGTGAGTAATTGTTACAAAGAAAATTTGGGGAGGAGGTGGAGAGAATTTGTATAGTCCTCTTTTTTTAAAGGCAGAGTCTCCTTATGCAGTCCTGGCTAGCCTGGAACTCTATGTAGATTAAGCTGAATTCCAACTTGTCTGCCTTTGCCTCCCAAGTACTGGGATTAAAGGCATGTACCACCATGCTCAGTTAGAAAAATATCTTGTAGTAGTAATATGTAGGTTAATTTATGCTGGGACTGTGCAACAGAAATGATAGAGTGATTTATGCTAACAATGAAGGCACTTCTTTTTAAATTTATTGTATAAGGCTTTTTGTTTGAGTTTGTTTGGTTTTGCTAGCTCACTAAAAAAAAATGGGAGTAAAATTTTTGTTCATTTAATTGAGAACATAACAAAACTCAGTTAAGCTTAAGATAAAATTTGAGGTCCCATACCAGTAATTTATATTTGTACCTTGCAAATAAGTATAGATAATAAATATAATGAAATCTCCTGCTCCAAATGAAAATCTGAATTTGGGCAGAATAAGGAATACAAAGAAACTAATTCCTTGTTTGTTTCTTTCACCTTTGTGAGTTGGGGATCTCATTTAGGTGGGCTGGTCTCCAGTTCATGTAACTGAGCACATCCTTGACCTCCTGATCCTTTTGCCTCCTTTTTTCCCTGAGGTGCCGAGATGTCAGGCTGGCACCACAGCCATTTTTAACATATCTAAATAGTCACTACCTGCTTGGAACTATGAGTGTAAATATGTGGTGGAAAGCTTAATATTTTTATAGGGCATTTAAATTTTCATTACTGCCATCTTCTACAAGAGTCCATTGTTGAGAGAATTTGTCCAAAATGTCCTTTTTCCTTTTTTAAGGATTTAAGGTATTTCATGTACGATCATATCCATGTGTATATAAGTATGTGTATATGCACCACTTGCCTGCAGTTGTCAGCAGAGACCAAAGAGGGTTCCTGATCCCCTGGATCTGTCTGTACATGCAGATGTGAGCTGCCAGTATAGGTGTTAGGAACTGAACCCAGGTCCTCTGTTCAAGAGCAAGAAGTGCTCTTAACTGCTGAGCCGTCTCTGCAACCCACCCCCTTTGAAAGGATTTATCATTTTTTTAAGTCAAAGTCAAAAGTTTAAGTTAAGTCAAAAGACCCTATATCTAGTATTCTATATATATCTAGGTTCTCAAGAAGAACGTAAACAAATTAGATTCAATATCTAGTATTGAACTCTTGGGTGTTAACTGGTAGTTCTTTGACCCTCTTCTGTTTCACCTTTGTGTTCTACTCTGCTTCTTGGAAAAATTTATGGGGCAAAGTATACAGCAGTGCTAGATTATTTCTAAATTATTCTCAAATTTGCTGCTTCCCAAGTGTGTCAGAGTTGTCTAATATTGTGACATTTCAATTTCCTTTTGGTTAATACTGCATAATTTGGTTACATATATGTAAATATTCAGTAAAAATACGTTGGTATTTGAGAGCTGACTGTTTATTGCTGTCTTGTTAGAGCTATTCAAAATGTCAAAAGAAAATAATTTAGAGGCCAGTGAGATGGTTTAGTAGGTAAGGCAGTTGTCTGTGGATCTGACAATGTGAGGAAGGAAAGAACATGATGTCTACACCTATGCTTTTGGTGTCAAAAATGTAATTACATAACAAACAATAAATAAATAAATGTAATTAAATACGTTTTTAAGAAAAATGTTTTCAAACTCACATTACATTGTATCCTAATAAACTCTAGGCCTCTAAATGGTATAATCTGAAACAACTCATTTTCTTTGGCCCCAGGTATAATTGTGCAATCAGCAGCTCTGATGATCGCAGTCTCTTTCGACGGCTGAAACTGAATTATGCAATTTTTGATGAAGGCCATATGCTGAAGAATATGGGCTCTATCCGATACCAGCACCTAATGACAATTAATGTGAGAATGTGCTTTATAAATGGTTGTGATAAAATTTACCTTTCCTAACGTAGTGCGCAGTCACACACACACACACACACACACACACACACACACACACACACAATTCTATATCAAGGAACCAGCATGCTTTGTCTTTAAGGGTCTTTTTGCTTGGTGGGCCCTGTGGCCACTGTCATGTACTTGTTTTTTGTTTCTTTTGCTTCAGTAATTCTTTCAAAATGTAAAGAAAATCAAAAACTAAAACCAAAAACCGACAAAACCTCTTAGTACTGTGTTGCACATGAGCTTCAGTTTGTACGACAGGCTCTACATATCAAGTATGGTTTATCTTTCACCACCTCATAGACATTACTCCATTCAAAACGTGACCAGCAGTTTCACATTCTGCCTGAAGTACAGCAGATGTTAGTAACTGACCTCAGTATCTCAGCTCTCTTCTACACGGAATGTAAAACTGCTAATGATGATTATGATTTTCTTGTGTTCTTTACTGGACAAGGTAGACAAGAAGGGAGGGAGAGATGCTTAAAGAAAACTAATCTAAGTTTTGTCTTCACTCTCAGGCCAATAACCGTTTACTGCTCACGGGTACACCTGTGCAGAATAATCTCCTGGAACTCATGTCATTGCTGAATTTCGTTATGCCACACATGTTTAGTAGCAGCACCAGTGAAATCCGAAGGATGTTTTCTTCTAAAACGGTGAGCATGCATGTTTGTTTTCCCCAACTGTGGAGGTGGTGTTCTAGACTCTTGACTCTTGTTTCCATGGCACACGTGCTATCACGTGAGCTGAAGTACTTGGTATACCTCTATGTAAATATATCCACCACAGTGTGGAGGAAAATAATGATCAGTTCTATTACCAGTTTTCAGGAGTTTTGAGTTTTCAGTATCCTAACAAGCTGAGTAAATATGTCTTTTTTTCCCCCCTTGCATATCCTTTATTTGGCTTCTACTAATTTTCTTCCCCCGAGACAGGGTTTCTCTGTGTAGCTTTGTGCCGTTCCCGCAACTCACTCTGTAGCCCAGGCTGGCCTTGAACTCACAGAGATCCGCTTGGCTCTGCCTCCCAAGTGCTGGGATTAAAGGCGTGTGCCTGGCTCAGCTTCTACTAATTTTAATATCCTATACAGTTATCATTATCAAAATACCATTATTAAGACAAAACTTGTATAATACTATCAATTAAAAGACAAAGACTGAAATCTAGTACTTAATACCTAAACCAGAAAGGTCCTCCATCTTGGAGAGGGTGACTGGCCTTTCCAAAGCTAGAGCTAGGGTCTTAGAGTTTAGGATTTCCAGATACCCAGATATCCTGTCTGCCTAGGCACTGTCTTGGGAAACCAGCGGCTTCTGGGGGTAGAGCTTAGAGATCTTACCCAGAAGCCTGATACTAACCAAGTGACTTCCTGACAACCCTTTACATCTATGAGTCTACCATGTATAGTCTGATGAGAGGGAAAATAGTGTGTTCTCAGACTTAGATGCATTTCATAAGAATCTCTTGTGGTCTATGACTACAGAAACTATCATTATTAAATTGTTAGATTTTAATAGAGAATACGAGCATGTGAAGATGCCCAGTGCTTTGTGCAGCAAGCTCCATTTTACTGCTTCATTCCATGGCTCTTTTTCTCCACCTGCTGCAGAGCAAAGAGAGTTAACTGGAGTCAGGGGATTCCAGTTCTTTGCTTTGAGCTGAGTGAGTGACCTTATCTAAGCAGCTTCATTATTGAGCATCTTGCTTGAAGCTTGAGAAACACTCCACCCCTGAGATCCTTAAGATGGCCTTCTTTGACTTTTCTGTTTATGCATGTGCATGTTCAAGCCAGAGGTTGACATGAGGTATCTTCCTCTGTTGTTCTCCACCTTATTGTTTTACTATTATTAATTTACTCTTTGATAATTTCATACATGTTTATAATGCATTCTCATCATATTCATCCCCCAGCCCTCTCTTAACCCCTTACCTCCATCTGCTACCCTCTTCTCACCAAGTGCCAATCCCACTTTCATATCTACTGTTTTTACTTGGCAACCCACTGGACTTAACCAAATCTATATCTACTGGAGCATAGATAACTCACCAGTGTCTATAGCATGAATGCAGTGACTTTGATTTTCCCAGCAGCTCTGACTACTATTAGCTCCTCTGGACCAGGCCTAATGACCCCTGCTCTCATCTGTGACTAAATATTTAGGGGCTCTGTCTCATGCAGGCCCCTAGGCAGTCTGTCTCCATTGCTGTGAGTTCATGAGTGCCACGGCCATGCTCTGCCCATAGGATAGCATTTCATGGCCCTCATTCCCATCATCTGACTCTTAAACTCTTTTTATCCCCTCTTCCAGGATGGCCTGTCAGCTTTGCAGGGGGTGATGTGAGTGTCTTGTTCAAAGCTGTGCACTTGTTTAAGGATGAGGGCCACATTAATCTGCTGTCCACTGCGATGTGCACTAACCATTGCTACGTGTCCAGGGCTCTATGAGCTAGTCTGTTCCTATAAACCTGGCTTATCTCTGGACCATTGGTCCTAGTGCCCACCAGCATTTGGTACCTCTCCACTGAGCTGGAACACCATTTCTGCTAGACTCAAGATCTGTATTTTTTTTTTTTTATAAGATCGTTTCTATGGATTGTTCTACTGCATATCATCTATCTGTTTGATGTTTACTGATTAATTGCTCCCATTTGATGTGCAACTGTAGAAATAGACTGGAAGATTTTATGAACTACTCTTCCAGTTCTAAGTTAAGGGTATAGAGAACCCTTCACATAAAGCTTTACTGTGTAATTTTTCTTCCCCCGAGACAGGGTTTCTCTGTGTAGTTTTGGTGCCTGTCCTAGATCTTGCTCTGTAGACCAGGCTGACCTCAAACTCACAGAGATTTGCCTGGCTCTGCCTCCCTGAGTGCTGGGATTAAAGGCGTGTGCCACCACCGCCCAGCTACTGTGTAATTATTTAAAAGCACCAGCTTTGACTGGGTACTGTCCCCTGTTTTTAATTCCTGTGATTTGCATCACATTATATTGACTTTGGGAAAGACTTTTTTTTTTTTTAACAAAGACATGCGTTTGTTGTCTCCTCCCCCTCTTGTTCTCTCTCTCTAAACGGTGTGCACTCATCTGATTTATTCAGTCAGTGACTGAATTGGATGATTGGGTCTAAATATCAACTAGTCTGGTTCAGATTTATTACTTCAGTAAAATACATGATAATATACCATGAAACCTCAAAATATATATGGAGCTTTAAATAGATTACAACTCAGAATTTAAAAGTGACTTTCTGTGCCCAGACAATAGCTCAGTGTAAAGCACTTGCCTGTCATATCCAAGGCCATGAGTTTGACCCATACCACTACATGGGGGAAAAGCCCAGACAGTCAAATGTGCATTCCCATCTGTGATTCGAGGGTCTGCAGATTATGCATATTGTAATATGGGATTGTTGTGATGATTTAGAAGATGTTTTTGTTTTGCTTAGAAACCAGTAGATGAGCAGAGCATCTACGAGAAGGAGAGAATAGCACACGCAAAGCAAATTATAAAGCCCTTTATTCTCCGAAGAGTGAAGGAGGAGGTAATTCTTCATCTCAGTGTTTTGGGGATGTAATTATTTTCTTAAGAATTCTGTTTTCTTAGAAAAATCATGAAGTGATTTTCCTTTCCCAGGTTCTCAAGCAGCTGCCTCCTAAGAAGGATCAGATTGAGCTGTGTGCAATGTCAGAGAAGCAGGAGCAGCTCTACTGGGGCCTTTTCAATAGACTGAAGAAGTCCATCAACAACCTAGGTACATCTGACTTCCACAACCTGTGGGAAAGTGACCTTAGACTAGGGCCGATGGTAATTAGTGTTATCTTTTTAAAAAGTCACCTGGGATTTGAAGAAGTTTTGTTTTCTTTTCAAGACAGGGTAGCCCTGGCTGTCCTAGAACTAGCTCTGTAGACCAGGCTGGCCTCAAACACAGAGATCTGCCTGCCTCTGCCTCCTGAGTTCTGGGTGTCTACTACCATTGCCTAGCTTAAAGAAATACTGAGGTAGACTTTAGTAATAGTTCTCTGTCACTTTGATTTCTTTTTTTTTTAATATATATTCTTTGGATCACAGAAAAAAACACAGAAATGTGCAACGTCATGATGCAATTGAGGAAAATGGCCAATCACCCTTTATTACATCGTCAGTATTATACACCTGAGAAGCTGAAGGAGATGTCTCAGCTAATGCTGAAGGTAAGGAAGGGCTTATGCTATACTCTCACTGAGCTTTGCTGATAACACTGGGAAATGTTTAGGATGGTCTTATGCTGAGAGTCAGGCTGCTGAAACATTGGGCATATTCACCTTTGAACCATTGCAGGACTCGCACATGCTACCCAAGCTCTGCGTCATCCATACTGTAGCCCTATCCTTAAATACATTTTATAGGCAAAGATAATTTGAGAGACAAAAGAGAAAGGCCATATAATTAGGCCTAGAGTCAGCAAACTGGGCCAATAACTCTTTGTTAAAACACAAGCATGCCCATTTATCTGTGTTGTTCTCTTAGAGTTTCTCACTGTAGGGGCAAAACAGTACACCTACCAAGCCCAAAATACTTAGTATTTACCAATTGACCCCTGGCCTTTTATGAGAAAAAAAGTTTGCTAATTTCTCAGCTAGGATTTCATAAAACACATTTTTAAATTTTATAAAAGATCCCTCAGATATGTGTCCTGGTTAATGGGACGGTTTCCCCATTTATTTTCTCCACTTTGTTATTCCTTTGTTGTATTTTTCTTCTTGCCAGTTTAGTCTTTATTTTAGACTCATTCTTTCTTACTCCTTATTCTTTTTGTAGACAAATCTGTGTTGAATGCAACGAGTTGTCTTTTAGTTATTTTGATATTTTAAACTTATGGAACATTTTAAACACAAAAATACGAAGAATTCCTACAATGGACCCTCTGCCTGTGTTACTTTGACTCATTTTTAGTTAGCATTCATCATGATACTACTCTTGTTTCCTATAAACCTCTAGATAACTTTGCCAGGGTTATCTTGAATTTTTTAATTTAATTTTAAGTTCCAAATTGTAGAATAATTATTTATATAATAAGAGCAAAGGGTGTTTTTATATGTTAGTAATGTTTTGATTTTTCGAGACAGGGTTTCTCCATGTAGTTTCCTGGATCTCACTCTGTAGACCAAGCTGGCCTCGAACTCACAGAGATCCGCCTGGCTCTGTCTCCCAAGTGCTAAGATTAAAGGCACGCACCACTGCCACCCGGCAGTAATGGTTATCTTAATAAGAAATGTTCAAACAAATACAAGGAAAAGTTTTTTTCCTCTGTGTTTGAACATGCTATCTCTAGAAAAGTTATGAATGATACCCCAAATTAATACTCATTTCTTATTCTTAATCTGTTGTACTAAAATGTTGTCTGGTTTGAGTATTTTTTCACATGTGGAATATTTCTATTAAATTATTCCCATCATATTATAAATTATGTATTATGTTTTGTTGTGTTTCATTTTTAAAAGGAACCTACACATTGTGAGGCTAACCCTGACCTGATCTTTGAAGACATGGAAGTTATGACAGACTTTGAACTACATGTACTTTGTAAACAGTATCGACACATTAATAATTACCAGTTAGACATGGATTTGATCTTAGATTCTGGGAAATTCCGAGCCTTAGGATGCATCTTGTCTGAGTTGAAACAGAAGGTATTTAAAAGGATGACTGTCTCTGTATCTGCCCAGCTGAAGTTTTGAAGCAGAGAGCATTAGAAAGAATGAGTCTCCTTTTGTTGTTGTCCGAGGCAGTTTAGTGTTTAGAATATTTGCTTTACATGTCTTTCTTTCTGTAGAACTTCAAAGAGAATATAAAAGTCAGATTAAATCACATATGTGTTAATTTTTAAGTATTAATTATCATTTCAAAGGTAACTGATTTCTTCAAATGATACTGCAATTTGTATGAAATAGCTTAAATTTTCAGTGTTAATGTCCAAATAGTTATTATGTAGCTGGGCTCGTTGAATGATGCTGTTTTATTATAAAAAGGAAATAATAACCAAACCTTCAACTTAAAAACTGGCAGTTAAACTTCAATTACTGAAGTTCAGAAGTAAAGTGAATTTATCCATATACAAGGAAAAAATACATTTATCCTTGGTATCATTATTTGATTTTTACTTTAAAAAAATTAATGAACACTAAATAATTTTATCATGAAGAATTTTCTGCAAAGTTGTCAAAAGGCTCTTATTTTGTAGAACTCAAAAGAACTCCTTATTTTGTAGACCTCAAGGCTTTGGGTAGTGTAATGGTTTTACTTTCCTGTTTCTAATCCATAAATGTATTTCCACAGGGTGATAGAGTTGTATTATTCAGCCAGTTCACGATGATGCTGGATATATTAGAGGTTCTCTTAAAGCATCATCAACATAGGTACCTCCGATTAGATGGAAAGACTCAGATTTCAGAAAGGTTGGTATTACTGTCAGACACCACATTTGTGCACCTGCTAGCATTTTTAATGGAGAGAGCATTTCATAGAAATTTCTCGTTATAAGTTAGTTTCAGGCTATGTTATTTCAAATTGTTACGGGTATGTGTGTGTGTATGTCTTGTTTTCCTTTAATTTTTTTTTTTTTCCAGAATTGTATACAAGTATATTCTGGAAAACTGTGAGAATTGTGTGCTTTTCATAATTTCCCCTTTTATGTTATTTTTATTTTTGCAGTGTTAGGGATTAAACCCAGGGCATTTCACGTGCTAGGCGAACACTCTGTAACCAAGCCATGGCCTCAGCCCTGAATTTTTCCCCTTTAAAAACTATTCATGTTTAAGGCATCTTACTATTTAATCAACATTATTTTAAGCTCAGATTTTTCATATTTTGAAGGTTTATTAAACTTTTAAAAATAGAAGTTCTTGTTTGGCAGAAGGAGCTAACATTTGAAGCCAGCCTAGCCCCCATGCCCACCCTCAACCTCCTCAATCCCTCAAAAAACAAACCCCAAAACCAATTTTTACAGGTTTTTTAAAAAATGAAGAAAGTAGAATAATTTTTCTAGTCTGTTTAAGTGGCATTGGTATCTTGGTTTATTTTTATCAGCTAGGGTGACTTTTCCTTCTGTATTAGTGTTAACAGTCAAAGTCATGACAAACAAATCCTGGGATGCCATTAGATCATGCAGTTTTGGGGTCATCTGGTGTATTGCTGTCTACTGGTAGCTGTCAGACTGCTGAGAAAGTTAGACTGGATGAGTATTCTTTAGCCAAATCCAAAGTACCCAAAAAAATAAATAGTATTTCAATCAATCAAATGGAATGGTTGAACTGAAATGAGAGGGTCCTTCAGACATGGAGAGAAGAAAGTAGATGCAATGGGAAGAAAATGTGTGTATGGCCCCTAGTTTTGCTTTCCATGTAAAGTGATTATTTTCAGTTCTTCATATTTACCATTTAGTGAAATTGAACCTAATCCATTTGTCTTATAGGATTCATCTAATTGATGAGTTTAATACAGATATGGATATCTTTGTATTTCTCTTGTCAACCAAAGCTGGTGGATTAGGAATAAATCTGACTTCAGCAAATGTTGTCATACTTCATGACATTGATTGCAATCCATACAATGACAAACAAGCAGAAGACAGGTGCCATAGAGTTGGGCAGACTAAGTAAGTATTGTCAATTAAAAGTTTGGTTTTCATCAAGTGCTGGCTTGATTAGTACAGAGTAATTAGTACAGAATGTGTGCTGGATACTCTGTCTTTAGGTTTTATTTTTTAATAACATACATTGATGCTATCCATTATGTAAAATACTGTGTACTCACTCATTTTCTAGTAATTAAAGTATCATCCTACCTCCATCCCAATTAGTTCTACAGTTTAGGAGACATGTATTATCAGTAGTGATAGCCTATAATGCATCACTTGAGAGGCTAAATCAGATTGCTTACAAGGTTCAGGCCAGCTGCCCTAACCCTACAGAGCAAGTTCTTGGTGAGCTTGGGCTCCATAGATACCTGGGCTAAATAAACCAGAAAAATATAATAAGACAATCATGCTTGTCTAGCAAATGCTCTATCACCAAACTATCTCCAGTTCCATTGTAATGAGGTTTTATCAATAATTCTCAAAGCACACATATTTTTCTGTTCTCTTGGATCAGTAGGAAAGTTTGGATGTCTGGATGTTTTAATACTTCTAAATGCCAGTCTCAAGTAGTTTGAATAAAAGAAGTTAATTATGGGTCTGTCTTATTCACTGTCCTATTGCTGTGAAGAGACACCATGACCAAGGGAACTCTTATAAAAGAAAGCATTTAATTAGGGTCTTGCTTACAGTTTTAGAGGCTTGATCCATTGTTGTGATGGTGGGGAGCATGGCGGCAGGCATGGTAGACGTGGGTGCTGCAGTGGTACTTGAAAGTTCTACATCCTGGTCCATAGGCAGAGAGACACTGGGCCTGGTGTGGGCTTTTGAAACTTCAAGCCCACCCCTGTGACACACTTCCTCCAAAGCCACACCTCTTAGGCCTTCTAATCCTTTTAAATAGTACTGCTCCCTGGTTGTGACTCAGCATTCAAATATATGAACATATGGGGGCCATTCTTATTCTAATCATCGGAGTCATTTACTTACTGTTCTTATTATTCTTGTTGAACTGTTAGAAATATTTATCTAAATAACTTTAGTGACCTATGGACATGTCATGTGTTTATTTTTAGAGAAGTATTAGTTATTAAATTAATAAGCCAAGGAACTATTGAAGAGTCCATGCTAAAAATTAACCAACAGAAGTTGAAACTAGAACAAGATATGACCACAATAGATGAAGGTAAGCTGTTTGTAAGCAGAAATGCTGATATTTATTAAAGTATAGATTACCAGAGATCTTAACTAGGTTGTATGATTTGGAGGACAAAATAGGAAAAGATGTGCATACTTATGTCGAGTACAACAGTAACTAAGATTTCTTTTGCCAGAATTGATAAAAACACCTTGATTTTGAAAACATCTGTCTGTTCCATCTCGTATAATGGACACCATAATATCCCCAAAATAAAATCAAGTTTGATATATAGCTTCATTCACAATTTTATGATTTGTTCACTAAATGAGTAACATCAACTCAAAAGGTTGAAAACATATTTTATAGTGTAAGTAACTTTAAGAGCCCTAATACTTAGATCATTTTATTTTTACTAGTAAATATTTATCAAAATAGAGTATAATAAAATACACTTAAAATTTTTAATGTCATTCTTCAGATTGAATTACTTGGGCCTTAGAAACCTCAAGTAAATGACTCCTTTCTATGCCACTGTTAAAAAAGATAATTTTAAGTTTTTTAAGTTTAAATGTTTTTTTTGTGTATAGTTTTTAATGAGTAGTATAGTCACATAACTTCAAACTGAAGAGATAGAAATGTGCAAATGGGGCTGGAAAGGTGGCTCAGTTGTTAAGAGTCCTTCTTAAGCTCATGAGTTCATCCAAGCACATTGGGGAGCTCACAGCCCTCCTCCCCCATGTGTTTCCTTTGTTCTGTGAAAGGTGTTTACCTGTTTGTTGTTGTTTGCAGGAGATACTTTATTTTTTGCCCATAAAGCTAAGGATACAATGTTATCCTTTTTTACTTTCAACTGTAATAATTGTATCTTTAGCTGTGGCCTGCTTTCATTTTTAAAAAGATGTGCTGACACTGGGCCTAGAATATGTGTATTCCTTCCTTCCTCTCACACAGAGTTCTTTGCCCTGTGAATGAAGGCATATTTGTAGATGAGTGTGTGTATTGACAGCATGGTTAAAGCATGATTCCTCTTAGTCTGTTTCTCTAGAGCTGGTCTTGGGCTCAGATTCTGCAGTTACATGTATCACCTGGGCACCTGCCAGTTTGAAATGCAGATTTCCAAATTCTCTACTGCACTTACCTGCTTAGGAACTGTGGTGATGGTACTTTGTAGTCTAATTCAACAAGCCTTCTAGTTGTATTAAGTGGAGAACCGTTGCTTTATGATAAAAATTGTGGGATTCTTTCTTAAAGCAACTGGTTAATTTCACTTTTGAACTTTTATTACAGAAATTTTGATATAAAAATGCTGGAAAGATGGTATGAAGGAAAGCTCACTGACTGACAGCTTTGATGGGTACAGTCTGTGCTTACTTTCTGTCCTCCAGCACTCAGGATTTTAGACAAATACTTTCTGAGTTGTTGCAAACAAGTGATTTCAAGTGATTTTCAGATATAATCACATTTCCTACTGAGATTTCTCCCAGTTGTCCTTTTAATATATTTTTAATGAAATTTATTTACTTTGTTATGAGAGAGAATGTGTGTGAGTGAGTGTGTGTGTGTGTGTGTGTGTGTGTGTGTGTGTGTTGCCTGCATGTGTGTTGTACACTGCGTTTGTGCAGTTTACACTGAGGCCAGAAGAGGGCGTCAGATCCTCTGGAACTGGAGTTGTAAGCCATCATGTAGGTGCTTGGAGTTGAACCCAGGTCCTTTGGAAGAGCAGCCAGTGCTCTTAAATGCTGAGCCATCTCTCTCCAGCACCCTTATAGTATTTTTATAGTTACTTTCTTTTGAAACCAGGGTTCTACTAAAGTTTACCCTTTAGATGTTACTTTGTTCTGTCTGTAGTATCTTTACCCTGAAAAGACACTCTTTGCTCTCCTTGCATTTCTTTAGGGTGGTACCAGTTAGTTTAGGACAGGTGTTAAAACTTGGTGCCATGGACTGTCTTCAGGTCTGTTGAATAAGCTTGGAGGGAAGGGGATCCAGGAACTCCTTAAGGGTTTGTCCGGTGTTCTGTGCCCTGCACATTTGTGTCTTTGACCAGAGAATACCGCAGGTGACAGTGCTTTTGTAGTTTTGTGAGAGAAGTGATTCATTGTGCTTCCTTTCAGCTGTGTGACTCACTAAGTCATCTGTAGTTTATGGCTGCACACGTCAGAGACATTTGTGACTTCACAGCTATGCCGTTGCCAGCAATTAGGAAATGAATGACTCAGTTGCATAGTTAGGGCAAGTGTTTGGGGTTTTTTTGTTTTTTTGTTTTTGTTTTTTTGTTTTGAGCTGAGGACTGAACCCAGGGCCTTGCGCTTGCTAGGCAAGCGCTCTACCACTGAGCTAAATCCCCAACCCCTAAGGGCAGGTTTTTTTAATGAGATGACACTGAAACAAACTGGGAATGAGTTATAGGTAGGAACTCACAAAAAAATTTAAAAAAAAAGGAAGTATGTCTTAGAAGCCTGAATATTTCTGTGTAACGTTTCACATCATTTTCTGACCTGCAGCTGATGAAGGGAATATGCCAGCAGATATAGCCACATTATTAAAAACGTCAATGGGCCTGTGAAGGGAGAACTCAGAAGTCCCGATTGATGAGGAAATATCAACTTGGTGCACTCAAGGACATTCACATCACAGTGACCATGGGGTTTATGAGCATTTGTAACTTTTTATAATTTCATGTTGCATTTCTCATAGTATGGACAGCTTTTTGCCACTAACTGGATTCTCCAGATATTCACATCCTGAAGATGTTGAATCATCATTTTACAAAGCGGTTTTCTGAATGGGGATTAGTTGGTGATTGTTTGTAACAAATATGCTAATGCTTTAGAAATGTCAGTATTTTTGTAATTATTTCTACCTCCAAATATATATATATATTGTCTTTCACTGGATAATGTGTGTAGATTTACATGTGCCTTATTTGACAATGCTCATGTCTTGTTTTTGCCTGTCTCATTTGGAGTTTTTATTATGTTAAAGAATGAAGCAGTATCGGTTGTTTAGCCTTCATTTTATTGCTGTTTGAAGCAGATGTTCACCAATGTCAGTAAGAACTTAGCCTGAATTGAAAGGTGGCATTCCATCTACTAACATCCCCAGGTCCTCTTCCTACTTGTGTTAAGACACATTTGTTTGGCTAGGCACTAAGTTGTTTTCCAGTGGTAGTAACTGAAGCCTTTCTTCTGCGCTGTGGCTCATTCCTCCTCTCGTTTTCTTTCTGCACGTGTGTGCTCACTAACCGCCTGCTCTGGTGTGTGCTGCCATCTCTTTCCTCTCCTGCTTTTGCTTCTCTTGCTGTTGCTCAGTCACTTCTGCTGCAGTTCTCCACATACTCCCTGCTACCATACACAGACCGCCAAGTGCTGGGGACGCCCTTCTAGGCCAGCAGAACAGGTTAACTTCAAGTTCCTTCACTTCAAAGGAGACTGCATGTGACTTCACACTAAGGCAGCACTAGGTACTATGTAGAAATAGGTCATTATAAATTCTTACCAAAATATAGTTTACCAGTTCCTGGATTTCCAATACAAGACCACTGAAGAGAAGCCATTGTTCAATTCCGGATCAGTGTGGGTGACAACATGAAATTTAGAAGTAAAATTGTCTATATGATATTTCAGTCTTTATTAACTGTTCCTTTACATTTTGCCTGTCAGTCTATATTGCTGTTTTTATTATACACCAGATTCTTTGTACAACTTGTGAGTTTTATGTGTTTTGTTTTTATTATGTAAATATCATTATAAATAAACTTATTTATAAATGAGAGATTTCTTAATTATTGGAGCTCATACTTTTCAAGACGTCCTGACTGCTAAGGTGCTAGGTAAGCTGTTAGAAGGTTGATAGGATCTTACAGTGCTTTTTTTTAGGTACCCAAGACTTGGAACTCCTGACTTAGTAGATATAGTTTTGATGCTGTATGGATATATCAGATATATCAGCACTACAGGGCTACCAGGAATCGGCAGGTGTCCGTGCTACCTCCTGATGACAGTACCCAGGTCACTTAGCAAGTTGTTGGGAAACATACCTCTTAAAGCCACGGTGAATTTCTTAACTTTTCTGTATGAATGTATCTCCCACAGTAGGCTCTTTTGTTGTGTTATATTCATATTTCTTCTAATGAAATGTAGTTGGAGTCTCCCTGTAATATTCTGTTATTATGTCTCGGGCTTAATAAAAATATTTGTGATCATTAAGTTGTATTTCACAACCTTTGTAATAGCTTCCCCATAGAAGTATATAATATTGAGCAGAAATGGGATCATCTTGTGTTGAAGATATTGCTTGGCAATAAATTGGGATTTGTTACTTAGAATGAATTCTTAGATGTTCCTTCATTGGGCTGGTGCCATTAAATATCACAGCCCATTATTTACAGAAAGTATACAAAAGCCACAAGGTGTTAATATCATCACCAACTGAGGTAGGCATTTTTTTTTGGCTTGTTTTTGGTTTTTCTAGACAGGATTTCTCTGTGTGGCCCTGGCTGTCCTGAAACTCACTCTGTAGACCAGGCTGGCTGTGACCTCAGAGATCCGTCTGCCTCTGCCTCTAGAGTGCTGGGATTAAAGGCATGTGCCACTAATGCCCAGCATGAAGTAGATTTTATTAGTACAAGTCACACATGGATAGTAAGTGTGTCTTATGTGTCTTGGACAGGTAACTTTGGCCAACAGGAATTATAGAGTGAAGGTGTAGATGGATCAGAAGATTAAATTTCCATTTGCACAGCACTTAAGCAGCCCATAAAGGAGAGGTCTACCCTCAGTAGCTTCCTGACATTTAAAATTATGTTAAATATTGCCCTATAGAACATGCTGTGGTTACATTTTTACACTTGAACTGTGAATCATAGAAATATGTAAGACTATCTTATTTTGAGTTTCTATTTTTGCTAAGTATTGTATTCATTACTCTCCCTAAATTCTATTTCCATTAAAGACTATCTTTAATGGAATGGTATGTGGAGGGAAATGCCTATATATAATAGGCATTATCACCTTCCTTCAAAAGCATTGTTTGAATATTTCTTTAAAGTTTTTTTTCTGCAGATAGTTTAAATCACATGCTGTCTACCTGTGCAATGAGATTCTTTTTTATTAGCAGCACCAATAACAAAATTTTATCCAAAAGATCAAGGTCCTTAGGAAATGCATTTTGTGTTTGTGTATAGCGTATAGTAACATGAAAGGGTTTTGCCTCCCTACTCCCTTACCCCCTGCAAATCAGAGAACACTGTTTTAAGAAAAGAACACACCTAGCTAAATAAGAGCACGCCTAACTGGACGTGTATTTCCTTTCTTTCTCCCTATACTCTCCTTTTTTCTTCTCTCTCTCTCTCTCTCTCTCTCTCTCTCTCTCTCTCTCTCTCTCTCAGTATTCCAACAATATATAGTTTAAAATAGGAATTGAGGCACGACAGCAAAGAAACAGGAGGGAGAGTTGAACTGAGTTTAAAGGCAACTTGGCCAGGTAGTGCATTCTAGCCACCCTTGAGATACCGAATGAGACCCTGTCTCAAAACAATACAAAACAGTCCTCTGGGATTAAATAGTGCTAATTAGAAGACTCCAGAAGGTACAGGTGTGTTCTATTTCATCTAGATGGCAGTCTACAATGAAGAGTTTCCAAGGCTCTCCACCAGGGTGTGTGTGTGTGAGGGGGAGGAGAGGGAGAATTCATGTTCCCTAGTAGAAATAGGGAAAGCATTCAGTCTCCTGGACAGAAATCCTCGGCAGGAGGCAGAGCAGCCGAGCCGACCCGGTCCTTGTTCTCCAGTGCTGTGAGTTAGGATTTAGTGTGACAGCAGTCCTTACACCAAGTGGAGGGCGTCTCCTCGACAGCTAGCTCTTAGAACTTCCTGCAGAAAAGAGTGTCTACTTGGGCAAACATAAAGTAGTGCTAGAGTCCTGGTGTGCAGGATGAAGTGTGGTGTGTCAAAGAAATGTGTGTTACTAATGCATCGGAAGCTGGAGGCAGAGAAGACTTCTGGATTGTTTTTAAAACAGAACAATGTGAAAACATTCAAAATTGAAAAGTTGCATTTGATGTGTGATCATTTACTAGGTTCCTATTACCAAAACAACTCTCCTGGGTGTGGTTTCTTTGGTGTTATAAAGGGTTAATTTTACTTAAGGCAGTTACTTAATGTAATTTTTTTAAAACCCTTTTAAAAAAAAGTGGGAGATGTATACAATTGTTAAAGATATGGAAGTGTTTCCTTTCTCCTGAGGAAAAGTGAATTTCTTATCAGAATATCTGGCTGGCCCTGTAATTTAAATTAAAATAAAATTTTGGAGAAACAAAAAAAAAAAAAAGAAAAAGAAAATTATTGGGCACAATCTGCCAGCTCTGATTGGACCAAGAGAACCTTGATCCAGTAACTGATGGAAGCAGATGCAGAGGTCCACAGCCAAGCACCAGGCTAAACTCCAGGACTCCAGTCGAAGAGGGATTCTACAATAAGGGACATCAAGATCATGATGGGGAAACCTACAGAGACAACCAGACCAAGCTAGTGGGATCAAGCCACTTTAGATCAACAGTTTGGAGCCTCCGTGGGACTGGACTAGGCTGTCTGCATAAGTGAGACAGTTGTGTAGCTTTGGTTTCTTTAAGGGGCCCCTGGCAGTGGGATCAGGATCTATCCCTGGTGCAAGAGCTGACTTTTTGGAGTCTATTACCTGTGGTCAGACACTTTGCCCAGCCTTGATGCTGAAGGGAGGGGCTTGGACCTGCCCCAGCTGAATGTACCAGGCTTTCTCATGGGAGGCCTTACTTTTTCGGAGGAAGGGATGGGGGAGTAAGGTGGAGTGGAAGGCTAGGGGGGCAGTGAGAGGAGGGGTGAGAGGAGGATCTGTGGTTGGTATGTAAAAATGAATAAAAATTTCTTAATAAAAATTATTGGATTTTACTTAATAATAAATGTATTGTGTGTGAGCACACATGCCACAGTGCTTGAGGGGAGGTCGGAGGACACATAGGTAGACGTTAGTCTTTTGCTTCCATTACGTAGGTACCATGGATTGATCTCAGGTCTTCAGGCTGGCCTCAAGTATCTTTATCCATAGAGCCATGTCACTGGCCCACAGAGGATTATGTGTGTCTCTTTGATTCCCAGCCACCATAAGGTAAGTAAAGTCATTTTGCCACACACTGCCCACCATGACATTTTGCTTCTCCACAGATCCAATCCAATGGAGCCAGCTAATCACTGGGCTGAAGTCTATGAGATGGAGCCACATAGATCTTCTCCTGTAAGCCATTTGTGTCACAGTTTGTCGGTGATTAAAAAGCTAACTAACACAGATTTTGGATTTTTTTTTTTCAAAGAGGTCTCGTGTTCATGGTAACACTAAGGAGCAGTCTGATATTTTGATATACTCCTGTCCCATACCTACAGCCTCCCAGTTAGCAACATCTGGTCTCCTATAAGCCACAGTTTGCTTTACAGCGGACTTTTGGTGTTCTGCATTCTGAGTCAGTTTACAAATGTGAGGACATGTGCCTGTCACTACAGACAGCATCCCACTGAATAGCTTGACTACCCCAGATCTGCAACCAATCTTGCCCATGTCACCACTGACCTGGGCAACTTCTCATTCTCTTCATTGTCTTTTTTCCATCATTATATGTAGTTGGATCCTTTTTGTACAGGCTCCTTTCATTTGGCCCTGAGTAACCATACCTGATCTGTATGTACCAAAGTTTATTTCTCTATTTCCTGCTGATGAGTTTTGAAGTTTTGACAGCTATATGTAAAGCAGTACCCAACACGCATGTTCAAGCTTAATGTGGACATGCATGCTTTCAGCTCATTTGGGTGAACTCCACGGTGTGAGACTACTGGTCCTTCCTGGTGGTCAAAGGACATTTTGTTTTATGAAACCAGATCTCATGGTGCCACCTTTTACATTAGGCCATCAGTCCTAGTTCCCATTACGTCACTGCCTCTCCAGTGTTTGTCTGATGTCTGAGACTTTTACCGTTCCAGTCTGCACAGCTACTATAATTCCCTGAAGCCATTGTGTTGGCACCCCTTCATGCTCGTGGCCACCTGTATATCTTCTGAAATGTCAGCTACTCTGCTGACATTTTAATCAGGATGTTTGTTTCCTTACTATTAACTTTTCACAGTTCTTTATATATTTTCCATAACAGTTATTTACCAGGTGAATGTTGTGCACACACTTTCTCCCAGTTTGTGGATTGCCTTCTCATTCCACTGGTTTCTGGTTTTTGCTGCGAAGGTCTGTAGTAACCCACTGTCCCTTGTTTCTGGGCACCTAACTTTCTTTGTCACACCTCCTTTCTTTGTCAGTGAGCTGATGAAGCCCCTTTGTCTACAGCCTCCTAAATTGTGGCAGTGCTGAATTCACAGTCAGTTTTTTCTGTAACTCCGCTTCTGTTGGGTTTGAATTAAGCTCCAACATCACTTTCCTTGGCTGTACTTTGATCTTTATGAGTTCCCTCTTTTTAGTACTCAATTTATGATATGCCAGACAAATGTGTATTTTTGAGAAACAAACACTTTGGTGTATACCTGAATAACATGTACAATGGTGGTCAGTGACATGGTTAGCCACTGAGCATCATAGGCATTGTTTTTTAGTGTAGTGATTGGTTGATTGAAGATCTACTTGCAAAATCTGTATTTCACATGATTTCTTAGTTAAAATTCTGTGGTAATTGACACATTTGCCAGGAAACTAGTATTTTCACTAAAGCATCCATGCATGTTGATAGTCAACGCAAAGCAATATGTATTGTGAACTGTTTCAATTATAAAAAATGTAAAGTCCTGAAAAAAGAAAATGCTGTAAACTAAATGCCTACAGAAACGGCAAAAAGAATCATAGCAAGCAGAATACAACAGAGTTTAGTGGTAGTAAGAAGTGTGTGGATCATCTGGCAGGCTGATGTCGCTCTCATCCGGTGCTGTGGCCTGCATCAGAGTTTGGTCTGTGGCCTCTTCTGTACCCAAGCAGCAATGGCAGGGAGAGCTTGGACTTTCTTCCGCAATGACACCAACCTGGGGTGGATGTCTAACAAGTCAGGCTTTAAGACCAAAAGTGTGGTGCTGCAGATATCCCAGTAGAAGTCTGCCCAGGTGACCTGCTTAAAAGAAAACAAAGACTTGCTATTGAATATAAAAAAAGCTATCAGCATTCCAAAAGTGAACTTCATAGTATTAAGAAACATTTCCTTTCAGTTTCAAAACAACTCTTTGTTAGTACGAAAGCTGACTGTGTGTGATAAAATTAGAAAGTGACAAGCAATGCAGTGCCCGGGGGGACACTGAGGGATACTGTCTGTGACGTGGTCTAGGTGCCTGAGACAGGCGGCTCACGGCATGCAGTCCAGTGCTACACTGTTCGGAAGCCATGTCCCATCTCCACCAGTCTGACGATACATTTTCACCTGATCTAACTCATAGATTTCCACCTGTTCCGAAAGTCCTTTGTAGGACAAAGGCTCAGTCCAGGTGTGCACGTGCCCAGTGTACATACTTTAACTCTTGTAATAGAGAAGAGTGTGCTTTTTTTTTTTTTTTTATGTCACCACTGACAATTCCACACGAGGTCTGCAAATAATCCTGTTTGGGGATCTGTGGTTATTCAATTCTGTTGTCTGCCTTGTTTCTTTGTGTTTCAAGGTATAAGGGAATAAATAGTGTACGGGTTATACCTTCAGGGTCTATAATTCCAAGGAAAAGATTTGGATAAAATCCATTATCTTTGCATCCCATCAAGACAAGTAACTACATGGCTCTCTGGCCCTTAATGGAATACTGAAGTTGGCAAAGGTGAAGGGTACAGCCTTCCTTAAGCCTCGGTCAGCTGAGTGTTCTCCATTGTTAAGCTTTGTCTGTGGAGTGGTACCTTGGTTCCAGAATCACATTAGCAGAGTGAAATTTGCTTTGTTCACTTTTTAACTTTGGTTGTTGGGAGACAGTCTGACACTGTAGCATGTTTTACAGGAACTCCCTCTGGAGACCAGGCTGCCTGGTATTGTAGTATGTTTCCCCAAACCCAGCTACAAAGTGGAATTTAAACGTGGACTAAACTTGCTTGTGTGTCCATAATTTACTAGAGCTGGTTGCTGGTATTTCACAAGTTTGCAGTCATCTAAGAGAAATTGCTGCTCAGAGGATTTGCAGTTCAGCAAAGAAATATTGAAGTACCTACTGTGTGTCATACCCACATCTAGGTGTTGGGGATGGCAGAGAACAAGCTGGGATGCAATGCTCTCCTTTAATGCAGATTTACTTGTTTGTTTGTTTATTTGTAGTGCTGTGGGTCAAATTCAGAGCCTTCAAACACTGCTAAACCTCATCCCTAGTTTTAGAAGAAAGCACTCAGACACACAGTGAAACAGGTGATGAAGGAAAAGTAGAGTGACTAACACGGGCAGGGGACCCTCTAAGAGGTGATGTATATTTAAGCCAAGCATCCAGACAAGCCAAGCTTAGCAGCCATTACTTACCTGGGAGTGTGACGTGTCTAGTTCAGAGCACAGTGAAGAACAGAGAATGGGGACGGAGGTGGTTGACAAGGGGATTTTAATAGGAATAAAAAAAAATCAGTTCCTAGAAATACTCAGAAAATAGGGAAGGGAGATTCTAGAAAAGGCAAGTGGGAGGAAGTGAGGGGCTGTGCAGTGCGATGGAGACTGAGGAGATGCAGGGACAAGGTAGACTACTCAGAGTCACCCAAGCTGCAGACAGCATCCTTTTTCTTATCTTTCATACACAGTAGCCCCAAAGGCTGGGAAACCCCACCCACCCCAGCACTGAGGTCAGTTAGATTTGCTTTGGGTGGAGTATGTTCCTGCTCCGAAAGCCGCCTGTAGCATCTGGCCATCATCTGTGATATGGGTGGCTTCTGGTGGCCCCTGGCTAGGCCCATTGCTTCTTCAGGGTTGGAAAGTGATGATGTCGAGTTTAATCCTCTGTTTATTTATGACTAGGGTACTTTTCTGATGAGAAACGTGCACTGCCTTCATAGGAAAGGTGGGAAACAAGCCTCTTACATTGGTGTCTGTTCTTGAGAGTTTTCATGATGGGTTCTGTCTCTACAGCAAGCAAGGAGCTTGGTTGGGGGTCGTGTCATATGTTTGGATATGGCAGAGGTTATCATAAGTTCCTCTGTTTGTTTTGACTTGTTTGAATTTGCTGCTGTTAATGAATATTTAAACCTGCATTGCTCCATCTCTAGTCATTCTCAGGCTGCCTTCCGAATCCTTTTGATACAAACAATTACAAATGGTAATTCATTTGCCTCTCGTAGGAAAAAGTATTCATTAAATATTTCTTTTCTCAAATCGAGAATAAGTCATTTGTCCACAAATTCCCAGTTCCTTTCAGTATTTAGGAGACCAGAATCTGGGTATGAGGAATACTTATGATGACTGGATTATCTTTGTCTCCTCCTCTCCTACACCAAAGATGCTGCTTCTTAGTAACATCAGTGTGATTTCCGATTACTGCACTCCAGTGGACAAATCATAATATCATTAAGACAATACCAATGGTACCCAGAACTGCTAATAATAGTTCTGTCACTGTTGGAGCCAGGCCAGGAGCTCAGCAGGAGTGCAGCCACATAGTTCTACTGAAAATAGTGCGTGGGCTTGCTTTTCTGAGATTCCTATCATGAGTCAGGTTACAGTGCCTTGCGTTAAAGGTAGTTCTCAGTCGTTTGTTGTTATTACCAGTACCATAGGGGCTGTGGAGATAGTTCAGTTGGTAAAGTGTTTGCTGTGCCAGCACTGTGAGGAACCAAGTTTGAGCCCTCGAATCCATGTACAAAAGCTGGGTGTGGTGTTGAAGGCTTGTGATCCCAGCACTGGGGAGGCCAAAGCAAGAACAGCCCTGAGGTTCACGGGCCAGCTGGCCTCTCCTGACTGGTGAGCTCCAGGCCAGTAAGGGATCCTGTCTCAGACAACAAGGTGGACAGTGTCTGAGCAACAATGTCTGAAGTCAACCTCTGGCCCCCACATCATACACACACAGATCCCCACACAAATGTGCACATGTGCACACACGTGCATAAAATAATGAAATAAGTAGCTTTTGTGTACTCTGATGCATGTGGTATAGATTTATTCCCTTTTGATTCTTAGGATAACTTTTAAAAATTATTGAATATAACTATACAAAGTACTTCATGGACTCCAGGTCAGATCTGTGTACAAAATTAGTTTAGAGAAGTTTAATATTTTTTTTCTCTCTCTACTGTAGTTTCTGTAGTTATCTGCCACCCCTTTCTTTCTTATTTTCTTTTTGAGACAAGGGCTTATGTAGCCCAGGCTAGCCTTAAGCTTGCTATGTAGCCTCCCATGTGCTGCGATGCCAGGTATGCACTATCCTCCCTTGTCGGGAGCTGTGCAGCCTGGTCTCGGATCAGCATGTGACTACCTGAATAGTGGGTTTCCCCTGGGCAAGGCACCCGTGGAAACGGACTCTCACTTGGCAAGGACCAGTAGTCCACAGGACAGCGGGACAGCCTAGGAATTTGTGATATTTGTGCAGCTTGCAGGTTTTTTTCTCTCTCGTTATATTGGTGATTCTTTGGGCTGTTTTTAGTTTTACTTTGTCAGTCACACATGCAATAGCGGTAATTTTCCCTGGAAATTCTACTCTTTCTCAAATATTTCCCCTAAGAATTTAACAGGGGGCTAATGCTTCTCAAATTTCTTATCTGGAGTAACTACTAACTACAACTTCCAATTCTGGGAACTTTTCTGACTCAACAGAGACAGTTAGGTACATATGAGAAAACAACACTTAGAACATTAACCATGTTTCACAGATCTGGAAAGGAGAACAGGGCATGCATATAGAGATAGGGAAAAAGCCTCAGGAATACATATATAGTGCCAACTGTTGAGAGTAAGTTCCCTGGACACCAAGCATAGAATCTTTGGTAGGGTCTGGTATACTCCAAGAGGAAAAAAATAAAATGCAAAATGTGAGATGGATAGATCCATCTTTTTCATCCAAAGGAGTTAAGATCGGTGGAAGAAGTATGGTGAAGTGAGATGGGGAGAGTGCTTTACCAAGGTCTGCCTTTCACAGAGAGATTGAGACATGGGACCCTCTTGTAGAAAAGGTAGCTGTATAAAAGCATATCTTGCAGACATGAAAGAATTGTTTGGGATTAAATATTATTGTCCTTAAAGCATTGTGCCCATGTCCATTACTTTTTAACTTTGTAGCCTCAGTAGCTGCCAGCTGACATAAGCACTGTGAGAACAGGATGTGTCTGACTCAATATTTAGTTAAGCCTGCAAAAATGCTGAACTCTGTGTCTAGAATAAGGCTATGCAGGGGATGGGAAAGCGTATTTGGGGTAGCGTAAAGGGGAACAACGGGGACTTTCATAATGATCACAACGTATTCCTTAGGTTGTGATGTGTTTCTTAATGTAAAAAATAGAAGCCAATAATAAAGCTGTTCAGGTAACCCTGGTAAGAAAAACTCTGTTTAAATATAAATAAAAATGGCCTCAGCTATTCTGGGCCACTTGAGTGCAATCCACTTGGTCAGAAGTTTTCCTTGCACCAACAACCCTTCCCCATCTCAGGACCTGAACCCGAGCTGAGACTGGGCCCCCGGCAATGCTTATCTAAATATAATTGCTGATATTTTAAATGATAAAACGTACTCACATAATTACCAATAAACCACTCCTTGTTCCCTAAGTATGTGTCCAAATCTTTCAGAAGAAGAGGTGCATGACATGTGAGCAACTCCTTGAACGTCCGCTCCTAGAAGAGAGCAGACATCCTTGTGAATGGTGAGAAAAACAAGTATAATTGGAGCAGCAAGTTAGAAGGAATGAAAATAGCTATACATTTGTTTCTTCATAGTTATGATCTGATAGAGACCCGGGCCTGACTCAGTCATTTATTACTCAAGTTTTAAAATTACACTTTTGTGTGTGTGTGTGTATGTGTGTGTGTGTGTGTGTGTGTGTGTGTGCGCGCGTGCGCGCGCACATGTGCCACAGAGCCTGTGTGGAAACCAGAAGACAACTTTCAGGAGTCAGTTCCCTCTTTCTACCATGGGAGTCCCAAGGATCAAACCCAGGTCCTCCGGCATAGCAGCAATCTGAGCCATCTCACCAATCCTATTACTCGTTTTAAAATATTTTTGTCACCAGTTTCATTATGTATTTTCATTGCCTGTGGTATTATGTTTCACAGGAAATTTTCATACAAACATTGTATATACATGTATTTATCTGTACACACACACACACACACATACACACACACACACACACATACACACACACACACACACCCTACATTTTCTGCATTCATTCCAGTATTTTAGACAGGTAGTTTCTATCATTTGTCTACTGTGAACAGTGCCACCATAAAAAATGATGAGCAAGTGTCTCTGTGGGGTGTTGATGTGGCAGCCTTTAGTAAATACTCCAAGACGTACATAGGCAAGTCATGGTAAATCAGATTTTGGTTTTATGAGAAAGCCCCATGAGTTTTCATCTTAGTTTATTGTAATGAAAGATAATTGTATTTTGAAATTCCTGAAGTCCACTTTTAACACAGGGCCCTTTGTGGGGGCCCATTCTCGGGTTCCTCGTGTCTTTACCCAGCAGGTCCGCATAGAGGATGATTAGGACCACGGGCCTGAGTGCAGGTGTCTGAGATGGTCTGCACTTGGCTGTGCTGGGGGAGGAGGTCATTTGCTCCACCCCTTGGCGTCTCTATAAAAACCCTGGGGCAGAGACAGGGCCCATTGGAAAAGGTTCCAGGCCCTCTCGAGGCTATCCTTTATTTTCTGTTTATCTCCACAATCTAAATCCTTCTATCTAATACTTCCTGCTGCTCACACTCAAGAAAACTCTGAGGAGCTGTGGGGTTGGTGGGTAGATGCCCCACAGCCCTTAAAGCTATGTATCTCAACTGAAGGGAAGTAGGTGTGCTGCATTCTGTGAGGCTGGGCACTCACTTTGTGTTTCTCCCCTCATTATCACACCTAATGGGTATAATAGGCCGTGATGAGTCACAACACCCATGGCGCCTTAGCATGAGCATTGTGTGCCATGCACATCATATATAGGACACACCAACCCCGACCTTTTGATAAGTGAAGTGCTATAAGCAAATACTACCCTGAGAAAGGAAGAGAAATGCGTGGAACCTGTAAAACAGATGCCCCCTTTATTACATATTTGTTTTATTGAGTCTGAAGACCAAGTAATTTATTCATAGCCTCTTTCTTGCTGAGAAGTGTGTGTGCTTTCTGGACATGGTGGTGCGCCTGTGAACTCATCTCCCTGGGAGGCTGAGGACTGTAAGTTCTGGGCAACATAGCAAGGCTCAGTCTCACAAAATAAAACAAACATTAACAACAACAAAGAGCTGCTCTGGAAATAACACTTTCGGGGTTAGTTTGTGTCCGATATGAACATTAATTAGTCAAAGCTAGCCTGGATCTTCTAGACAAATATACACAGTAGGGAGCTTCATGGGCAGGATCTGGCTGCCAGAAAGCTTTGAGAAAGCTATGTGTACTCTCCAATGGTCACATCCACACTGTCGGGTTCAAATAAAAATTTATAATACCCGAATTAGTGATCACTCCTTTAGCTCAGATTTTCTTTATAATTTGTTGGATTATTTCCGACTAATAAAATTTGAATTACTACATGTAGCGTAATCACTTCTTAAGGTTCATTTTCAAATAATAGAAAGAAGAAATGTAATAATTGCATCCTTTGTTTTTAGGTGTGTGTGTGTGTGTCTAGCCCCATAAGTTTCCTGTTCATTCTAGGTGGCCACTCTTGGACTTGAAGGAATAAGAAATTTCTGGTCTTCCATCAGGAAAGTTGTGAGCTAGGTTTTGTGCTTGAGAAGGATGTTAAAAGTTGTCTGTTTCTCACTATCAATGCCATTTAGTGTTGAAATCGGAACATAAGGATTACCTCTGTTCTGTTTATCTCCCACCTCCACACTGCTTTTCAGGCAAGGAAACAAATGTAGACACATTGGGTAGCCAAATGATAAATACTCGTAATAAATTCAAGGGCAGTCCCAGTGACCAATGTTCAGAGACACATTGTTTCATTTAATCCTTTAAAATTGGAAGTGGGCTTTTAGCACAAATGCAGACATGTTAGCAGCTGTTGTATCTCTGGCATTTCTTCGAGCACATATAATGACGATATTTCCAGTGATACTTGTGTGGCGGCCCACACCTGTAATCCCAGCACTGTGGAGGCAGGGGCTGGCTGGAGGGCTGCAAGGCCGGTCTGGGCTGCATGGCAAGACCCCCCCTCCTCCGTCCCACCAAAAAGAACGTTTGTACTGCCTACCATCTCACTGCAGTTATTTTGAGTTTGAAATTACCACTTTACCACAAGGTGGCAGCAACGGACCCTGCTGCCCAAACAAAGCAAAAACGGAAACTTTTTGTTGATGGCGTAGTCCATAGCTATTATCAGTGCCTCGGCAACATTTTCTTTTGCACAATTTGTTCCTGAACCGGAGTTTCTATGTCTTCTGAACCCGGTTTGAGATATGTAACAGCACTGACCACTGTGTTACTCCCAAAGCTGGAGTATTTTATCACCAATGGCCAGAGATACTCTCCTCTGGGATGTGTCCTAAGTTATGGATCCTTAGCCACAGAAAGACAGAAAATAGAAAAAAGCAAGCCAAGATGGTGGCAGACTGCCTAGCAGTGAGGTCTTTGGCACACTGGACAAAAATCTTTATACACTTTCTTTTTATATTGGGGGGCATGATGTATTTGTCTGTGTGTTTATAACGATATGTAAAATAGATGTCACGCTTGACAAATATAAGAGCAAATTAACACACTCCATAACATCTTTTTTTTTTTTTTTTTTTTTTTGGTTTTTCGAGACAGGGTTTCTCTGTGTAGCTTCCTGGAACTCACTTGGTAGCCCAGGCTGGCCTCGAACTCACAGAGATCCGCCTGCCTCTGCCTCCCGAGTGCTGGGATTAAAGGCGTGCACCACCACCGCCCGGCATATAACATCTTAATAATAGCTGATGTTTAGTAAACACTTTCCACCTTGTCATATCTATATACACTGTCACCAAATGCTCTCAACATGCTCCGAAGGAGAGTCCCGTATATATGTACTTCACACTCAGAATTCGAACTGTGAAAAGGGAATTGTTGGTGGTAAGAAGGCAATCTGATTCAAACCATCAGCAAACTCCAGAGCCTAAATATATTATGTGAAAAAGTCTTACCTTTATGTCATCAAAGCTGAGCTTTTCAATACTTTGTGCTCTTCTCTCTCTCTCTCTCTCTCTCTCTCTCTCTCTCTCTCTCTCCCTCCCTCCCTCTCTCCCTCCCTCCGTCTCTCTCCTTTCTGCTAATATCTCTAATATGCCTTATTTATACAAAAATATGTCCAAATATCTCCAATCAAGATCCTAACTATGTAAATAGTATTTAGAATGCAGGTGTTTGTGTAAAATGATGAGAGTCACATTGGTTGTTCTGGGCTGTGGCTTTTAAACTTGGGCTGTCCCTTTAATTTATAATGCTTATTTGTACCGGGTGTTGAGGACAGCTGCTGGTACTGTGACATCACACCCAGGAGTTAAGACCGTGCAGTCTGTGACCACGGTTTGCATTCCTTTCGCAGTACTTTCCATCTAAACACCTGAACCCAAGGTGTTTACACACTTGAGGCTTTCTGTTCTCACCTGGGAAATAAGCCCTGTGGCAGTTCCACAGACTTACTCCTGCTGTAGCAGCCACGCTCTGTGTGATCAGGCCATGGGTTCCTGAGTTTTACCAGGTGGTCTCAGGTCACATTCTTACACTTGTCTGACTCTGAGCACCTTCCAAACTACTCTGGCTGCTTCTTCATCTCAAAAGACAGCGATAGCATGACAAGGAAATACATGCCTTTCTCCCACTGGAGATAACGTCAAGGGACGAGAGCGGCCCCTGGCGGTAGGATCTGATAATGCAGGGTCCTGGCAATGATTCAATGAACAGTTATTGCCATTAGAGGGCACTGCGTCAGTTGGTTAAAATCCGTTATTGTCATGGTGACACTTCCTGTTGAAGTAGTCATGTGACAACTGCATTTTAAGATGAAATTGTGGCAAGTATCCCAAAGGAAGCAACTAGAGGGCTGGAATAAAGAAATCGGATAAAGGTGATGGATGTGACATTTATACATAAGCTTATTTCCATCCCAATTCAATAATAGTGTACATGCTTTGCAAGATGAAACCTATATGGAGGTAGAAAAGAGGAGAGAGGATGAGAGCAAAAGAGTTTGAAGCTGTAAAGGTGAGTGGGTGAACTAGCACGGGAAAGCCAGAAACTAACCCTATGTTTAGTCAGGCCACGGCATGGAACTGAGAGGGCAGGAAGCTGAGACTGGTGGAACCGAGAACTGGGAGGGAACAGTTTCAAGAGCTTTCTCCTTCATTTTGGGCTAATGGACATGATCCTATCCTTCTCTACAGGAGGCTAGAGCAGCTAAAATAGCTTCCTGGACAGAGGGTACCGTGAAAAATGTATTAAGAATAAAAGAATGGTGTTGCCGGGTGGTGGTGCGCACGCCTTTAATCCCAGCACTCGGGAGGCAGAGGCAGGCAGATCTCTGTGAGTTCAAGGCCAGCCTGGGCTACCAAGTGAGCTCCAGGAAAGGCGCAAAGCTACACAGAGAAACCCTGTCTCGAAAAAC